>AJWJ01000336.1:0-25394 GCA_000277445.1 Polysphondylium violaceum
AAAAAAAAGGGGTTGTCCTTGATGGGTGGGAGGGGAAATGTTTCATATATATACAGTATCATCTGACAAAACTAGTAAAAATAGTAATAAGGGGTTGGACAAAAAGGTGCCAAGCACACAAAAGATGATTGAGAGAGTGAGGGAGAATACTAAATATAAAGAAATAAATATGCGTCCACTTACCTGATATACTTTACAAATGATAGGAATAGTGAAGAGACCAGTAGAGATAATTACTATACACTGTTGTACAAAGATCCGTGTTGTTATTTGTCTTGAGTTGATTTTTGTTTTTTTTTTTTTTTTTTTTCGTTCAGACTGTGTGCTATTACTGCGCAGTTGTGGTGGGGCGAAAGAAGAGAGAAAGTGACGCACCGAGCGGAGGGCACAAGGCAATATAAACAAACTAACTACTAACTATTGGTGGCTAAATATAAGGGGTATATATTGGATGTGCGTGAATGGTAATAGTGAGTTATTGTTGTTGCTGATTTGTGGTTGTGTGTTGTCAACTCTGGCGGCTGCTTGCTTTCGAAATTTGTGTTTTTGGGTAAAAAGGGTCAAATAGAAAAAAAAAAAAAAAAAAAAGTAACTTCAAGAAAAAAAAAAATCGAAAAAAAAAAAAAAACTTTGTGGTGGAATCTGGCCGCCCATTTTCTAATGCGCCGCGTTTAAGGCTTAAAATGCCTTAAAATAACACCTCTTCAAAGATATTTTAAAAAAGACGATAATTAACAAATAAAGAAACAATGAGAAAGTTTGATGATATGCATCTTCAAAACACGAGTATTGATTTTTTTCAAATGATTTTTTATTATTCTTTATCTCTGTTTGTAGAGAAGGCAAGAGAGTGGTCGATGTTATAGATATATTTCTATCTCTATCTTTTATATCTACATTTTAAATATATCTATAGATTCTATTCTATGATTGTGTGTGTGGTGTTGTGATTTGATTTGATTTGATTGATTATATTATATATTGAATTGAATTGAATTGAAAAGAGAGAGAAATTTAAACAACTCTTTTTCCAGAAAAATGTTCTTCAGTTGGAATGTAAATTCTTTCTTGAATTCTGATATCTACTGTAGAGGCAATTGGTGGGAGTTTAGTTTCGACAAATTTAATAAACATGTTGGCAGTTTCGATTGGGGCATCGATTTGAACGAGTCTCTTGCTGATGCATCTTTCATATTGTTCACGAGAGTTTTTATCGACATGTGGTGATTTATTGACGGTCCACTTCTTTACTTCAGTTGGTAAAGGGATGGGTCCAATAGTTTTAATGCCTGCGAGTTTAGCTGCCCAACTGATACGTTTAGCAATGTATGGAAGGGCATTATCTATGCCTTGTAAATTGAAAGAAACAACCTTTCTACCATTGGAGACAACTGTTTGTGTGAGTGACATTGTGTTTGTATGTATCCGAATGCTAGAATAACACTAAATCAACTCTAATTCTACTCTTCGTAATAATAAATATACACCTGAATGACGAAAAAAAAATTTCTGCTTGATTTGACAAAAAAAAAAAAAAAAAAAAAAAAAAAGAAAAAAAAAAAGATGTTTTAAAAATTTCATATTGTTTAGGATTTAGATATATTAATATATCTTGGTTAAAGTATACTAGATATACTACATATATCTATAGAGAAAGATATATATCAGAGCGGTGAATTAGAGTGTAGAAATCAGTGGCAGAAATAATAATAAAATGATGAAAAGATTTAAAACACAATTCAATGGATATTCAGTTGAATTTAGTCCGTTTGATGAACATAGATTGGCATGTGCATCGTCACAACATTTTGGAATTATTGGAAATGGTAAACAATATGTATTAGATGTACACGAGCGTGATATTGTACCTTTTAGAGCATACGACACTAGAGACGGTCTATATGATTGCACTTGGAGTGAAGAGAATGAAAGTCACATTGCAGCATCGAGTGGAGATGGTTCGGTAAAGATTTGGGATACACAAGCACCTGATGCTAGACCAATAAAGAGTTTTGAAGAACACACAAAAGAAGTATACAGTGTCGATTGGAATCTCATTCAAAAAGATACATTTATCACCAGTTCTTGGGATCAATCGATAAAGATTTGGAATCCTCGTAATGAACGTTCTCTTCGTACTTTTAAAGGACATCAATATTGTATTTATAGTGCTATTTGGTCACCAAGAAATCCACATCTCTTTGCATCAGTCAGCGGTGATACTACATTGAAAATTTGGGATCCAAGAGGTAAATATCATCATGATCAGTAATAGTATTCAATATATTTATGTTATTAACAACCAATCAATAATATCAATAATTAGATAGTAGAGCACTCAACACTATTAAAGCACACGATCATGAAGTTTTATCTTGTGATTGGAACAAGTATAATGAAAAAGAAATTGTAACAGGTTCAGTTGATAGAACTATTAGAATTTGGGATTTAAGATATCCTGAAAGACCTGCTAGTATTCTTAGAGGTCATACATATGCAATTAAAAGAATTAAATGCTCACCTCATTCTGAATCTATGTTGGCTTCAACTTCATAGTATGTATTTTATTTTATTTTATTTGATGCCCATCATACTAACCATATCTTTTTTAAATTCAACAAGTGATATGTCTGTAATTATTTGGGATAGAGCTAGAGAACAAGATCCATTGTTAATGAGAATGGATCATCATACAGAATTTGTACTTGGTGTTGATTGGAATATGTTTATTGATGGCCAATTGGCATCATGTGCATGGGATGATCAAGTTTGTGTTTGGAATCTTGCAAGAAGAAGATAAAGTACAAATGGTGTACCATGTTTTATTAAAAAAAGGAAATAAATAAAAAAAAACTATAAAATCAACGATAATACATGTAATGATGTAGATTATATTGAGGATGGGTTTCATTGATAATCGACATTTAATTAATTAAAAAAAAGTCTTTTCAAATACAAATAGGATCTGATTATTAAATTTTAATCCTCTTTGGATTTTCAAACACTTTGATAATTAATTAAACTACAATGTAGCCAATGATCATTGTTCAATTTACAGTTTATCCAATTTAGCTCATATGTCTATAAATGGAAATAACACACCGAAGGGTACTCTGGTATGGGGGTAGTTGTAATTTAATGATTATTATGGGTATTTGCTTTCTGAATCTACATTGATGAATTGTTAAAGATTCCGGGGTAAAGAAAGAACTAAGAGAGGGGGTGATCACCTTAATTTCAAACAATATTGATTATGTGCCCTTCTCGAATAATGTGATCAGTCTGGAGCGATAAGTCTCTATGATCCCACCCCAATTCTGATTTTTTATTTTTTTTTAAAAAAATGGCAAATCACAAAAAAAATGGGATATTTATTGGGTGAAATGAGTATTTTGCGTGTTTTCGAGTTGCGAAAAGTCTGCATTTATTTATAATAATCGAACACACAACAACAAAACTGTTATTTTTTTTGCAATTATTATTTAGGCCTAAATATCCAACTCAAATAATAATTTTATTGATTACTGTTCATTCAATTTTACTGTTATTGTGATAATATCATATTATTCACACAGAGATTAAAAACAAAAGAACTTTCTCATCTCACATACGAAAAACCACAACAGCTGAAATCGATCTGCTTGTATTTTTTTTTTAAAAGTATTTTTTTTTATTTTAATTTTTTTTGCTATTTTTTCCAATTTTTTTTGGGATTTTTTTGATTTTTCTTTCATAACCTACAGGCTCATATTGATACGCCCTAAATATCCGTATAAACACACTCTCCCATATATTTAATATATATATACATCTATCACACACACACTCACATAATACATACACATATATTTGTATAAATCTGTCTGTGGTGCACACATCAATAGAGAAATATTGTTTTCATTGATTTTCAGAAAAAGCCCCAACCTCTTTTTTCATACACAGTTTTTTTTGAAAAAATCTACTTTTTTTTATTTTTTTTTTGTTAAAATTATTCTTATCTATCTATCTATCTTATCACACTTGTATCATTAGAACCATTACACCGCAACAACAGCACAACAAGAATCTGTATTATAATAAAACAACACACAAATCAATAAAATGACATCAGCAACAGCACCAATTAAACATGAAGGCTACCTCACCAAAGAAGGAGGGGGTTTTAAAAGTTGGAAGAAAAGATGGTTTATCCTCAGAGGAGGCGATCTTTGTTATTATAAAACCAAAGGAGTAAATATACCTTTTGTATTGTCGTTGTTAGTGATTGTATATTAATATATGTTATTAAATCATTAGGAAACTGTACCTTTAGGAACTATTCATTTAAATACATCAGGTCATATTAAACATTCAGATAGAAAAAAGAAAATCAATGGATTTGAAGTCCAAACACCATCACGTACATTTTACTTGTCGGCCGAGACAGAGGAGGAGAGGGCCAAGTGGATAGAGATCTTGATCTCGGAAAGAGAGTTCTTATTAAATGGCAACAAACCAAAGAAATCTGAAAAGGTTGGAGTACACGACTTTGACCTCCTCAATCTGGTCGGTAAGGGCAGTTTTGGAAAGGTTATTCAAGTGAGAAAGAAAGACACTGGAGAGATTTACGCCATGAAGGTGTTGTCAAAGAAACACATTGTCGAACACAACGAGGTCGAGCACACATTGTCAGAGAGAAACATTTTACAAAAGATCAATCATCCCTTCCTCGTCAATCTCAACTACAGTTTCCAAACCGAAGACAAACTCTACTTTATTCTCGACTATGTCAATGGTGGAGAGCTCTTTTATCACCTCCAAAAGGAAAAGAAATTCTCAGAGGACAGAGTGCGTTACTATGGCGCAGAGATTGTGTTGGCTCTTGAACATCTCCACTTTTCCGGTGTCATCTATCGTGATCTCAAGCCCGAGAATCTCTTGCTCACCAACGAGGGTCACATTTGCATGACCGACTTTGGTCTCTGCAAAGAGGGTCTCATGGCCCCCACCGACAAGACTGGCACTTTTTGTGGCACACCAGAATACTTGGCACCCGAAGTCCTCCAGGGCAACGGTTACGGCAAGGCTGTCGATTGGTGGAGCTTTGGTTCTCTTCTCTATGAAATGTTGACTGGTCTTCCCCCCTTTTACAACCAAGACGTGCAAGAAATGTACAGAAAGATCATGATGGAAAAACTCACATTCCCACACTTTATCTCTGCCGAGGCCCGTAGTCTTTTGGAGCAGCTCCTCGAAAGAGACCCCGAAAAGAGACTTGCCGACCCCAATTTCATCAAACGTCATCCATTCTTTAAGGCCATCGATTGGGAAGCACTCTTCCAAAAGAAGATTCCTCCACCCTTTATTCCAAATGTAAAGGGATCCTCTGATACCTCTCAAATTGACCCTGTATTTACCGACGAAGCTCCATCCCTTACCATGGCTGGTGAGTGTGCTCTTAATCCCCAACAACAAAAAGATTTTGAAGGTTTTACTTATGTTGCTGATAATCAATTTTTAGGCTCCTAAATCGGATTCCACCAACCACCACAACAACAAAAATAAATAAATGAAATTAATTTTAAATAATTTTAAATAGTTTATTGGTATTACTATTTTTATTTCTGTCATACACGATATAGTAAGTATAATCTTTTATTTAATTTATTTTTATTTTTTTTTCTGTATAAATAGGTTGATTTCTTTCTTTTAGAATTTAAATAAATATAGAGATAATAATAATAGTAACAATAATAGTCGTAGCAATAGTAATAGTTATAATAATGGAGAGACTTAAAAGTTTAACAAGATGTAAAGCTGAAAAAAATTTTAATATTGAGTTTGATACAGATAACAAGAATGACAATACAATTGAAATTTCAAATAAAGAATTTAATGAAATCATGGTTTTACTTCAAAGTAATTATCCATATTTATAAAGAAAACAGTTTGTGTCTTTAATATATATATTTATAAATTTCATTTTAGCATTGGAAATTCAAAATAAAAAAATATCAACTTGTCAAGATCAATCTTTTCAATGGTGTGTAAAGCATAATCAAAACTTAAATAAAATTTATAAATCTATCAACAAATTATCAGTTATTATCAATTCAAATAATAGTAATAATGGTGGCAATTCTTTTTATCAACAAAATGATCAAATGCAATGCGATATATTAAACAATTGTGAAAAAGATTTTCACCAAAAAATTTTAGAATGTTATGATCCTTTGGAACCTTTTTCTGAAATTCTTCAATATTTGATTATGCAAATTGATAAAAATTCTTTTTGTGAATTAAAAGGTAAATTTGTTTTTACATCACTTTATAAAAAGTATTAACACATTAACAATAGAGCAATCATTAGAAATTATTTTTCCAGTTATATTAAAATGGTTAACTGAAGACTCTTCATCTTCATCAATGATATCAATATCTATTGTCATATTATGGGAGACTCATTCAAAGTTTCCATCAATGTTTTTCAATCCAAAGTACAAGGACATTTATAAAAAGTTTTATACAAATTTAATCAATTTGGAGAGTAAAGGTACCATTCAATACTTGATTAATGAAAATATATTTCCTTTTAATAATGATGAGTTTATTACTCTTAAGAGATTATTATCATCCTTATCCTGAACCAAGATAATAAAAAAACTATTCACACTGGTAAAAACTCCCTCCTTTTTTTTTTCTTATTTTTTTTTTGTAAAAAAAAATCACACCCCTTGATTCATTTCATTTTGAACCGTTAAAATTTTATATTAAATTTAAATTGTTACTACACCATATAAAACGAGGTAGAGAGAAAGATAAACAACCATCAAGATGAGTACATCACCATCTCTATCTCCTAGACAATCACCAAGAAGATCACCATTTGTATGTGTGTTTATATCAACAGTAGAGACATTGTTTTTGATGATCATAACAATGCACCAACAATAGGATGATTGTTTTACTTATACCTACCGACATAAATCATTATCTATCTACATTAGGAATCAGGTCAACCAACAAGTGGTACACCATTATCTCCTACAGAACAGGTTAAAGAACAATGTGAATCTCAATTACAGATACCAGACTCGATTATGTCTATCAATGTTCCTTCATTAATGAAAGAATATATTGATGTTGGTGGACAACCAAGAGTAATTTATCATTATTATCACTATTAGCTGTGTTATTGTGTTGTACAACGTCGACTAATATCTTACCCAACACCAGGATGTTATTAAATTTTTATCAGAAAGTTATAAAGGTTATGCTCAAATGTGTAATTTAATTTGTCATTGGTTAAGATTATCAGGATTACCAGATCAAGAAGTAATGGATTCATTTGCAAATCATTTAAAAGATATAATTATGAAAAAGTTTGATCCCAAAGTAGCAGATACAATCTTTTCATCTGTAAGTTGTTGTTATGAATCACATTTATCACTATCTATCTTTTTTGGAACCCATAGCTAATAATATATGTATATTATTAAAATTTAGTCACCACCATTATGGTTAGATGAAATGATTGCAGATGCACAATGGAGATCACTCATTTATCAGTTATCAGAGGAACACAAAAATTGTTTAATGTTGAATTTTGCAATTCAAAGAATATCAGATGCAGGCTATCAAAATGAAATAGCATCATTGAGTACAGCATCAACCTATTTTAGTGTATTTAACAAGGTATTACTAGATTCACTTTCCCATTTAATTACATTGGATGAGATTACAATTACAAATTCAATTGATGAATTTAAAAAAGTTTGTTGTCAAAATCAACATACCTACTTGTATGCTCAAGCCTGTATACAACAATTGATGAAAACCAATCCCAAAGCATCTGCATTAAAAAGAATATCTCAAGAATTAGAATTAGAAACTGTTAAAAAGTATATATACTCGTAACATAACAATACAACAAGATGTATATATTAACAACAACAAACATTATTACCTACTCGACTACTAGGAGCAAAGCATCACAAAAGATTACATTGATGATGTCGGGTATATCAAAATATCCGGCAATTATGCCACCAATTACATCATTACTTATGTCAAATACAACAACCACTGGTGATATAATTAAGCTTTACAATGAATATACAAAAGCTGATCCACCCCCTGTAGAGTTTCTTAGATATCCGAGTTTTTTAGATCTATTAATATCAGATTTATTTACACCAGGTAAAGTCATTCATGCACAACATAAAGGTAAATGGATTTACTTGGTTGCCTATAGTGTCAGTGTAGGCAATGATGGTAAAAAAGACCATCTCGATGAAACCATTAAATCTATAGAGAAAATTATAAATATTTGTCAATCAAATCCCGTAGGTTCTGAATTACAAAATGTTGTTCCAATTTTAAAAGAAAACTTAGAGTAAGTCAATCATAACAATAATAGATTTGAATATTTATTTATATCATATATTAATAATAATAACAATACTATAGTTTACCAATTATTTCAATGGGCGTAATGCAATGGATTAAATTTAATCTTACAGATTCTACAAATATATCAAGTTATAATACTCTATGTGTTCCCATTTATTTAGACTTTTTAAGAGATGTATGTGTATTTTATTAATTAATTCGTTGATTAATTTTAGTCGTTTGTGTTATTAATATTGTTAAATATTATTTAGATTTGTCAAAGACATCCATTACACAGATCAGTTATATTAAAAGTTTTGGTAGCACATTTTGAAATTGAAGCACAAGATTTAGATTCATTGTCAGCACTTGAAATGAGAAAAACAGTAATTGATAATATCGTTTATTTATTTGGATCAGGATATGTTTTACCAGTACTAGATGTTATTGAATCGTGGACACCCAAAATTGATCCCTCATTGACTAGATATTTTACAAATCAGGTTTTGGATATAGTCGAACCACCTTATTCTGAAATATTTATGGAAAAAATGGAAAAGATCATTAAAATAATTACAAATAATGGTTCAAATGAAATTAAACAAGAAGTTGTTTCAAACTTTTTAGAATATTGTAAATCTAATTCAACAAAAAATAATAATAATAGTAACGATCATAGTAGTGAAAATAGTGAAAATCATAATAATAATAATAATAACAGTGAAAACAATAATAATAATAATAACTATAGTAGTGTTTCAAAAAATAATGGAAATATTACAGTTAAAATAGTTACTCGAACTACAAATAAAAATAATGGAAGTTTTAATAATGGTTCAAGTGTTTCGTAAACACAAACACACTCTCTAGTAAACAAACCAAATAAAATTATGATCATTGATAAATTAATTTTAAAAGCAAAACAACAAGTAGTAATATTTAATTAATTAATTACACAAATTTAAAAAAGATTTATTCTAGTCTCTTTTTATATAAAGATATCATTATTATTATATCATATCATTATTTAATTATCTTTGGTGACGGCGTGCATAGCTTTGGCAAGATATTCAACATTACTAGAGTTGATACCAGCAATAGAGATACGACCGTTACGGGTTAAATAAATGTGAAATTCAGAAGCTAAACGATCAACTTGTTCTGGAGTTAAACCAGTGTAACAAAACATACCAATTTGGGTGGTGATGTGAGACCAATCACGAGTGGAACCGTGTTTTTTCAAGTATTTAACCAAAGATTCTCTCATGTTGATAATTCTGTCGGCCATGCCTTTGACTTCGTCTCTCCATTGAGAGGTCAATTCCTTGTCCTTGAGAATGGTGCTGACAAGACGAGCGCCATATACTGGTGGGTTAGAGTACATTGGACGAATCAAGATTTTCAATTGAGATTCGACATTGACGGCTTCGTCGGCAGTGGCAGTCAAGAGAGAAAAGGCACCGATACGTTCACCATAGAGACCAAAGTTTTTGGCAAATGATTGGCAGAGGGCAATGTTGTGACCATCGGCGACAAATTGACGGACGGCTTGGGCGTCTTGTTCTGGTGAACCAGAGGCAAATCCTTGGTAGGCAAAGTCAAACAAGACAAAGTGTTCTTTTTCTTTACAGAGTTGAGAGATCTTTTTCCATTGTTCAGCGGTTGGATCAACACCGGTTGGGTTGTGAGCACAGGCGTGTAAGAGGATGATGGAGCCGTTTGGGGCAGCTTTGATGTCGTTGAACATACCGTCAAAGTTGAGACCGCAGGTGGATGGGTTATAGTAGGAATAGGATTTAACGGCAACACCGCTGTCGGCAAAGATTACATTGTGGTTACCCCAGGTTGGGTTTGGTACGTAGGCAGTTTTGCCTGGCATGAAACGGGCTAAAAATTGAGCAGCAATACGTAAGGCACCAGTACCAGAGATGGCTTGGACAGTGACAATACGCTTCTCTTTAATGTGTTGAGAGTCTTCGCCAAATGCTAAAACGGCAGACAATTGATTAAAGGTGGCAACACCAGCAATTGGGGCGTATTCGTGATCGACGTTGGCTTCAAAGATCTTTTTGTCAGCCTTTCTGACACTCTCCAATACGTATGGTTTGCCATTTTCGTCACGATAGGCACCGACACCAAGATTGATCTTGGATGGTGATGTATCCTTGTTAAAGGCAACGCTGACACCCAAAATTGGATCTTCTGGGCCCTTTTGTACATTTGACCACCAACTGGTGCTATACAATCTGGTGCTGTTTAATTTTGAAAGATTTCTAATAATTTGTCTTGAAATCATCGTGTTGTTTAAGGATGTGTGAATATGATACAAAAAAAAAAAAAAAAATAATAAAAATGAAAACTAATGAATTGGATGATTTAGAATAAAAAAAAAAAAAATAGGGATGAAAAAAAAGAGTGACTCTTGGAAAGCGCATGAAATGAAATTTAAAAAAAAAAAATTATTTGTGTGTGCACAAATTTGGAAATAAATGTTGATAGTTGAGTTTAACCCCAAATTTAAGCCGAGTACTCTGCTAAACTCGGAAGTTCTTTATTGATATTAATTATAGTTTGCGTAGTGTTTGCCCATTATAGGTGAGATAACACGATTTATGATCCTTTGTTTAAAAACGAAAGCCTTCGTCAGGAATTGATTGATTGATCAAATAGATTTTTTTTTACATTTTTTTAAAACTGCAGCATCATGCATGGTGATGGAATATCTCGATATCAATTTAACAATATAAAAAATAAAAAATAACAGTTAATTTATAATAAAAATTATTCAATAGATTTATCGCTGTTAGGTTATGTCATAGTTTAACCAAAATAACATGTGTTTTATTCTTATCAGATAAATGAGATATGAAAACGAGGTTTTTTTTTAGTTGCATTGTTTGCAGAAAAAAATTTTGCCTCGTCGAGCTCCTTTGTACTATTTTTTTTTAGTTTTTTTTTTTTCGGTTTTAGTAGTATTTGTAAGAGTAAGAGAAAAGAGATGAAAGTAGTCGACTATAAGTGTGCGCACACAGATTGCGATTACACGACATTTGATAAAAGCAATCTCAATAAACATCAGAAAAGAAGACATCGTTTGTGTTCTGATGATCCCAATTGTCCATTGCGAATTAAGGTTGGTGAAGATTATGCTCATGAACTCGCACCCACAAGGTTTGTCTGTGAACACTGTAAAAAAACCTTTTGCAGTGCATTCTCTCTCAGACGTCACCAAGATACAGGATGGTGCCAGAGAACCAAAACAGATGACAAAGATGTGGTTTTTGGAATTCTAAAGTCTTGCATGAAAACAAAAGCTGTGCATGTGGTTAGCGTGAAGCAAAAGAGTGACAAAGTCTACTTTCAAGTGGCACCAAACATCTGTAGTGAAAAAAAAATCACAGTGGAAAAGAAAGAGCAGATTAAATGCACTTGCTCACAGTTTGAAACCAACACCAATATTTGTTGTATCCATATTTGCTCGTTACTCCAGCAAATGGGTCTGCCATTTGAAGAGATTTTTCAAAATCAATTCCAAGGTAACACATTAAAAAATGAAATGTTTAAGAAAATTGTGGACGCCATTCCTCTGGCTCAAGAACTTGCAAAAAAACACATGGCATATAAAAGTGAATGGGAAATAGTAAAAAAAGAAATACAAGTAAAGAAAAAAAAAGTGAAGCAAAAACAATAGTGGCCGTTGGTAAAAAGAAGAAAGCCACCTCTGATTTAGAATCAGAGTCAGAATCAGAGTCTGATTCATCTTCGTCATTACCAACATCATCGTCTACTGAAACTAAATCCAAAGAATCAAAATCTATTGAATCAAAAGAAAATAGTAGCAATGATGGCAAAAAGAGAAAGAGAGAAAATGAAAAAGAATCAAAATCTAAAACTCAAGATAAAGAAAAGAGTAAAGCCTCTAAAAGCTCAGTTGATCAAGATGTAAACTCAAAGTCGTCATCAAAGAAAGTGGAAACACAAGCAAAAAGAAAAAGAGAAAGAAAAAGAGAGAGAAAAAGAAGATAAACCAGAGAAAGAAAAGAGAAAGAAAAAGAAGATAAACTAGAGAAAAAATCAAGAGCAAAAGAGTCTAGTAGTAAAAGATCAAAAGATAAAAAAGACAAGAAAGATAAAGTAGAAAAAACTAAATCGTCAAAAGATAAAGAATCATCAAAAGACAAGAAAGACAAGAAAGATAAAGCAGATAAAAAAGATAAAGAATCTTCAAAAGAATCATCAAAAGATAAAAAGAGCAAAAGAGAAAAGACTCAAGAATAAAAGATTTTCACAAAATAAACTCACATATTATATATAAAATATATCCACACTCTGTGTAGAGGTATTTATTGTAAAACATAAATGATCAAGTTGAATAAAAATTAAGTGGTAATGCGCCATCAAGGGTAATTATACATCCATGAGGAACTAAAACTTTTGGATCCATGCCTCTATTAAAATTACTATATTGTTTCCAATAATCTTTTTGATATTCTATTTCAATATCATTTTTACTTGCTAAATACCAATTCTCTTTATTCAATCTTGATGTAGGACCATTGATATTAATATTGTTATTATTATTCTCTACAGAATGTCTATCAGTATCATATCCACAAAAATAAATGGGTAGATTGTTTTCAATACATTTGGTGAGATTAATTTTAACAATACTTTCAAAATCTTTATGATAGGCACCTAAACAATCTTTGGATTCGATTGGTTTCCAATAAAAGTAAATAGCTCTAACACCATTTGAGCAATTGGTCGCTGATAAACCACTTGAATTGGAAGATCTCCAAACTAGAAAAGTGTAGAGATCAAGATCACTTAATTGGCCAGATGTTAATTTATAGTGTTTGGTAGCTTCAGCAAGATAACTAAAATAAACTTTTCTCCAAGGATGATTGAATCTAGTAGATACATCTGTATTTATATAGTCTTCAAACAGAGCTTTAACTGATTTCATTTTAGATTGACTATCAATCAAAGAAAAGATGTCATTTGTAGTATAGTGATATACATATAGTTCTTTTTCTTTAAACAAGTTATCCAATTGTTTTACTAATGATTTAGAATATTCTAGCAAACGATTAGCAATAAAAGAATAGAATAAAATTCTTGACGAAAAGCATGTTTCTGATTCTTCATTTTCACAATACTGAGATAGATCGGCCAAATGACCTACTGTATTTATATTCTTTGCTTTTAAATATTCTATATCTTCAATATCAAATCCATCAAGGACTTTAAGATATAGTGGCGTTAATATTGAAATTTAAATATATCACTTCTTATAGCATACCAGATAATGGAAGAGATGAAGTAAACATCTGTTTTTGGAATTTTGGTTTTAAAAATAAAGTCAGATCAAACGAAAAATCTATTTTTTCTCGAATCCATCTCCGACCTATTGATTGGGCATCTTTAATAAATTCATATTCTATACTTGAATCTTTTGATTCAAATAATTCCTTTTCAAGAGGGAATATTGATAGTAGACCAAGTTTTTTTATACCAATTTTTTGAATATATTTTAAAACATCACTTTCAATGTTTGGAATCACTAATTTTCAAAATTTAGCACATTCGAATAAATAAAAAAAGATTAAAAATGCTTACGTGTAACACATGTATTATAGTTGCAATTGTTTGGTAAATAATCTTTATCTTTTCCTACATCTACTAAAATTTCATTTTTTTCTTCATCTTTTTCTTCATTAAATGGTGAGATTAATAGATTAAGAGGTACTACAGGTCCTGGTGATCTATGTAGTTGTGAATATGATGTAAATCCTTCAAGGTCATCGTCGTAATATGGATCAATGTTGCCTTCATTATCATTATCATCTACATCATATTCAATATCATCATCAGTACCATTTTCCTCTTTTAGTTGATTTTCTAAATTATAAAATTTAGAAAGATCTACTGATACATCTTTGAGTTGATATAAAAGTTTTTCAGTTAGTTCTTCTTGATCCATGTTTGTAATAAGTTTTTTGATTTTAGAGAGAAGAGAAAATTTATTTAAATGTGAATCACAACACTTTAACCCCCACTAATATTTTTAATATTCCAAAAAATTCAGTTTCTGAAACTCTCACCCAAACACTCAAAAAACGGGATATGGGAGATATATTTCCAATCAAAATGTTGTTATATACTGATCCTTTCATATGCAAATTATAACAAATGGTATTTAACAATTAGTTTTGGGTCAAAAAAAGAAATAATCAAGCCCTCATACGAAGGTCATTTTCTGACACTTCTAATAACACAACAAATCAAACTTGTAATCTGTGAAACTAATAAAAAGAAATCGACACTGGTGCTTTTTCATGAACGCAGCGCTGTTTTGTCGGACATGATTTTTTTTTTTTTAAATTTTTCGATTTGATTTTTTTGAGGCCCCACTTTGGTCATCTTTAGCGATTAAGAGTCGGGATTAAATGTCAAATACATCGAATCAAGAACAAGATGATTTCATCTTTAGATTAAAGGTTTTGTATAACCAAATGGTTCATATACCCATTATGTTAGCAACACTGAGAAAAGAATTTCCAAAGTTTTTCAATCAAAATGATGATGCAGACACTGATTTAATACAAGATTTAAAATCAATACCTTTGCAAGAAAAGATCAATAACAATGTTTGTATTTAATCTATGTACGGGAGTGCAAAGATACAGGGGCTAATACTCTGATCATACAATAGATTCTTAATCATTCAAATAGACCTACAACAAGTTATTTTAAAAAGTTTATTAAAACGATAGTGGATCAACTTCAAAAACTAGATCAAGAGGTACACGAAGAGATATTGGAAAAATTTATGAAATCTTTATCAACACCCACTGGATTAGCAGGTGATCCTTTATGTATTAAATCATATTGTCTACAAGATAGTAAAAAAGAGGAGTGGGTTACATTGGTAAATGAAAATGCATATAATCTAGTAGGTATGACAACTTGGGGCGCAGCATATTTATTATCAGATTATATATTGGCAAACAAATCATTCTTTTCTGATAAACACATATTGGAATTGGGCAGTGGCACAGGACTGGCTGGTATTGCTTTACAATGTGTTGCTGATCCACCTTGTAAGAAAGTAGTATTAACAGATTATTCTCCAAAGGTATTGAATAATTTAAAGGAAAATATAGAGTTGAGTATGTTGTTTGTTGAATTAGTTTATGTTATGCAGAGTACTAATACTCTTGTCATTGTCTTTAGATAATATTGAAATTCAAGATTTTATAAACACAGAAGACTTTCAAGGTGAATCAGAGAAACGATTCTCTGTAAGAATATTAGATTGGGAAATCGAGGATTTAAAATGTTTGGATCAATGTTTGGATATAGTAGATTCTGAAATTATAATTGGTGCAGATATAGTATACGACCCATCGTTGGCTCGTTATCTGGTAGCAATTTTAAATTATTTATTAAACAAAAAAGCAGGATCGATGGCAATCATTTCCTCTACAATTAGAAACCAATCTACTTTTGAAATATTTCAAAAAGAATTGGTTGAAAAGAATCTAATTGTTCAAGATATAACCAATCAATGTGATCTTTTAAATCCTTCTCCATTCATATACGATAGATCACAAATTGTATTATATAAAATATATGCGAATATTCAATAATAATAATCATAAAATAAAACATGTACTTGTGTTGATTAAACTTTATAATTGGCAACACAATATATCAATGAAATATTTTATTTAAATATTTATACAAGATCAAGTTGAATAAAAATTAAGTGGTAGAATACCATCTAGAGGAGTAATAATACAACCATGAGGTATTATAACTTTTGGATCCATACCTCTATTAAAACTACTATATTCTCTCCAATAATCCTTTTCACATTCTCTGAGAATATCATCATCACTTGCTAAAAACCAATTCTCTTTATCTAATCTAGAGTTGGAGCTATTGGTATTATTTGTCAATTCAGTATCACCATTATTGTTGTTGTTGTTGTTGTTGTTGTTGTTTTTCTTATTGTTATTATTTACATTATTGTTATTATTATTATTATCAACATTATTACTATTTGTACAAAAGTAAACTGGTAATTTACTTTTCATAACCTCAGTTAGATTGATTTTAATGACACTTTCAAATTCCTTATGATAGGGACCTAGAGAAGCTACAGATAAAATTGGTTTCCAGAAAAAGAAAATAGCTCTAACACCATTTGAGCAATTGGTTGATGATAGGCCACTTGAATTGGAAGATCTCCAAACTAGATAAGTGTAGAGATCAAGATCGGTCAATTGACCTGAAGTTTGTTTATAGTGTTTGGTGGCTTCATTAAGATAACTAAAATAAACTTTTCTCCAAGGATGATTGAATCTAGTAGACACATTGACGTTCATATAATCCTCAAAGAGAGCCTTGACAGACTTCATGTTTTGTCTGACTTCAATGTTTTGTAAGTTCTCAAAAGTGGTGTAATGGTAGACATGAATGACTTTTTCGGGTGGAATCACTACTTTTTTAGTCAACTCTAAATAACGACTATAGGTGTAAGCAATAAAGGAATAGAATATAATTCTAGGAGAAAAGGCCTTCTTTGCATGCTCGTCTGTCCAGAGTTCAGATAGATGGGCAAGTGTAAAGATATTCATTGTCTTTAATAGATCTTCATCTTCATTTAAAAATCCATTTAATACTATTAATGATAGTGTTATATTAGTATATTGGTATCTATAGATATATTATACCTCTTATCATTATTATTATTATTATTATTATTATTATTCACATACCAGAAAGTGAGATGGGATGAGATAGTCTCATGCCTTCATATTCAGGTTTTAAAAACTGAGTGATTTGTTGTACAGGGAAGTTACCGTGGGTAATCCATTTTCTACAACTTGCCAACACTTCTGTATAGGTAATGGCAACGATGGTATCAGTGGAATACATGTATCCATCATCAGGCATTGTTGAAAATAAACCAATGGTTGTCACACCTTGACTAGACAAGAATTCCAAGAGTTCTTCTGCTACACCTTTAATTTCTGTTCATTATTATAATAGAGTATTAGTAACATTATAATCATGATTAATTAATATTTTTCCCAAACATATGACAAGATATTTACGAGAGATTGAAGAGGTAAAGGTGCTATTAGTATTTGGAATAGATGGTTCTCGAGAAACTGGTGGTTGTGGTGGATGATTGATATAGGATAAAGAAGAATGTGAAGAAGTAGATACAGGAGCAGCAGGAGCAGCAGGAGATGATTTTGGCAAATATGCAGAAAGCTTATTTAATTGTGGAAATGACGAATAGTTTTGGAGGTCATCATCATCATAATCATTTGTATCTTCCTCTTCATCATCATCTTCCTCTTGATCATCTTCATCACCATAAAGGACATCATCATCTTCTTCATCTTCTGAAGCATCATTAAATGGATTATATCTCTGATTATTATTACTATTACTATTGTTGTTGTTATTATTTTGATCATTATCATCTACATAACGTTTATTATTACTAAATTTTGAAAGATCGACAGGAACATCTTTAAGAACTTCTAAAATCTTTGCAGTTAATTGTTCTTGATCCAAATCATCGTCACCATCACCCACTACATAATCATTGGGATCCATTGTTTAAATACTTTTATGTGTGTATATAAATAGATATAGTATATATATATATACAATATTTATTTATAAACAAAAGAGGTAAAAAATAAAAACTAAAAACTAAAATAAAATAGATGACTCACTCACAATGGTTGTGGTGTGAGATGAAACACTAAATAAAATTCATGAAAAAAATGAGAACACAATCAATCAAAGTTTCTCAAATTTTTTCAAAATTAGAAAAAATTAAAAAAATAAAATTTTACCACATTGATCAGTAATATATGTGTGAAATACAAGTAAGGAAAGCTGACTTTTGGGGCTAGATAATCTATTCATCCAAAATATAGCTAGATAGGGTTATTTGTGAGGTGAAATAAAGTAGCCATTTCAATAAAGTGGCTACTTTTTATGATCATAAAGACAATTGATTAAAGATTATCTTTTTAGTAATAAAACCTACTATTTACTCTTTAGTGTGTTTAAATTATGATTGAAAAGGGCTCTTTCATAATCATCTAATTTATATAAATAAAAGGGGCTTTAATTACACTAATTCATTTGTGCCTAATACATACTAATTTTAGATGGGATTGCCTTGCTAAATTACTAAATGTGATATTTTTGGTAGAAAGGCTTTACTCAACTCCATCTGAAAATTATCGGGGTTGACAAAGGGGGATAACTGGGGTGAAGAGGGGGGTGTTGGAATCAAATCCCAAAAAAATTTTATTTTAATTTTTTTTTTTTTTGAAATTAAATTTACTACCATATTTATATTTTGGATTTTATATTAAAATAAATATAATCACACTCACAATAGTAATAATAATAATAATATTAATATTATCTATACCATATAAACTCATATTTAAAGATGAATCGTGGTAAAATAATATTTTTAGGCACACTTTTGGTGCTGCTGTCCATTTTCATACAACTTGGAAACTCTGTCAGTTATCCTGCCAATTTCAAACAAAAAGAATTAAAAAAGAATCAACCAAAATTATCCAGCTCCCTCTTAAATGTCCATATTGTAGCTCATACTCACGATGTAAGTGTGCTTGTTTGAGACTAGTCTCGATATGTCATGATATTTATTAAAATTTAAACAAATAGGATGTGGGATGGCTAAAAACAGTGGATGAGTACTATTATGGAGCTAACATGTCTATTCAGTTCTCTGGGGTGCAGTACACCCTCGACTCGGCCATATCGTGCTTATTGGCCAACCCTGACAGAAAATTTATTTATGTCGAGGTTGCCTTTTTTGAGAGATGGTGGAATGAGCAGAGCAGCTCGATGCAGAAATCTGTTGCCAATTTGGTGCACAACGGCCAGCTCGAGTTTATCAATGGCGGCTGGTGCATGAATGACGAGGCCACGACCTACTACGACGACATTATTGACCAGATGTCGATCGGCAATCAGTTCCTCTACGACAACTTTGGCGTGGTCCCCAGAGTCGGCTGGCACATAGACCCCTTTGGCCACTCGTCCACCCAGGCCACCATCTTTGGGGCCATGGGCTACGATGCCTTTATCATTGGCCGTATGGACTACCAGGACATAGCCGCAAGACTCGAGACGAAAAACATGGAGTTTATGTGGAGGGGCAGCCAGAGTACTCCCCAGTACGAGATCTTTACAAGCGTCCTGAGGGCCATGTATTGCACCCCAAATGGTTTTGACTTTGAGCAAGGCGATACCCCCGTGCAGGACGACCCCAACCTCTTCAACTACAACGTCGAGCAAGTGGCCGAGAACTTTGTGGCCGTGGCCAATGAGTATGCCACTCATTACCGTACCAACAATGTTCTCATCCCCTTTGGCTGTGACTTTGCCTACATGAATGCCAATATGTACTTCAAAAACATTGATAAGCTCATTGCCCACATCAATGCCAATCCCACCAAATACGGCATCCATCTCCTCTACTCGACCCCATCCATCTACATCGATGCCGTCAACAAGGCCGGCTTGACATGGGATGTAAAGACCGACGACTTGTTCCCATACTCTGACGATGCACACAGCTACTGGACCGGCTACTTTACCAGCCGTCCAGCACTCAAGGGCTATGTCAGACAAAACAACGCCCTCCTCCATATCCTTGAGCAAATGCTCGTCACCTCACAGTCCAACATCCAGTCTGCACAAAGCTATGTCGACCAAGTCATTGTCATGAGACAAGCCATGGGTGTTGCTCAGCACCACGACGCAGTCTCGGGTACCGAGATGCAGCATGTGGCTGATGACTATGCCATGCGTTTGGCCATTGGTAACGAACAATCCTTGTTGGCTCTCAACAAAGTCATTGGCCAGCTCTTGGTCAGCAAGCCCGGCGGTGGCTCCAATGCCAACATTGTACCCTCATTCACTTTCTGTCCCCTCATCAACCAAAGCATCTGTCCATCAACCGACGTCTTGTCCTCTGGTGTATCAGTTCCTGTCGTCTTTTACAACTCTCTCAGTTGGACTCGTACTGATCATGTAGTAATCCCCATTCCCATCGCCAACGTTGTAGTCAGCGACAACTCGGGCAACGTGCAATCCCAAGTAACCTACACCCCAAGCGGGGCATACCAATTAGAGTTCTATGTCTACATTCCTCCCTTGGGCTACTCCTCATTCGTCATCTCTCCATCTTCCTCCGCCGAGGACCTCGAGAAATACACTCACCTCTCCAAAGAGACCGTCTACCAATCTCACCAACCCTTGGGAGGTGCCAACAGCAACATTATCCTCGAAAACGACTATATCAGTGTCGAGTTTGATGGCGCCACTGGCGACATTCAGTCTATCACCAACAAATCATCCAATGCCCAATTGGCCATCCAGCAAGACTACCAATTCTATCTTCCCAGTCTTGGCGACGAGCTATCCAACCAATGCAGCGGTGCCTACATCTTTAGACCTATTGGCGAGAACACCTATAGCTACAACAACCAATCGGCCCAAATCAAATCTGCCAACGGCCCTGTCGTCAGCTACATCACCCGTTACTGGAGCGACACCATGATCCAGACCTACAAGCTCTATGCCAACAGTGAACACTTGGACATTGAAGAGGTGATTGGACCCATCGACATCTCTGATGGCACTGGCAAAGAGGTCATCAGTCGTTACACTACCAACCTCAACACCAACAGCAAGTGGTACAGTGATGCCAATGGCATGGAGATGCAACAACGTACACTAAACTACAGACCATCGTGGAACTACACCATCGAGGAGCCCATCTCTGGAAACTATGTGCCAGTAAACTCGATTGCCTACATCCAAGACACTGACCAACAACTCCAACTCACCATGCTCACCGACCGTAGTCGTGGCTGTGCTTCATTGGCTAACGGTGAAATTGAATTTATGTTGCATCGTAGAACCCTCATGGACGACGGCCGTGGTGTCAGAGAGCCCATGAACGAGTCGACACAAATCATCACCAACTCCAAACTCATATTCCACGACATCTCGTCCAATGCCCAATCGCACTACAGAAAGGCCCAACAAGGCTTGGCCCATCCCATCTATCCCATGTTTACCACCACCCAAGAAAGCTCTGCTGTCTGGAATAACATGTACAACAGTGTCTTTAATCCCTTGGCCTTTGATGTACCCGATGGACTCAAAATCCAGACACTCCAATGGGTTGATAGCACAAACTCTGCCATTCTCCTTCGTATTCAAAACATCTATCAAATCGATGGTCAAGACCACCAAGATCCTCAAACAATCTCTATCGACATTGGCTCATTATTTAGTTTCCTTCGTGTCACCTCTGTCACAGAGATGAATCTATCTGCTGTTGAAAAAATATCAAATGTTCATAGATTAAAATGGAATACAAATAGCAATATAAATAATAACAACAATAGTAATAAGAAGCCAAGCAACAACAACAATGTTGATTCATCCTATGTATTCCAAATCACTCCAATGGATATTAGAACTTTTATCATTACTCTTGAATCTAATTAATAGTCCCAGTGGTCCTAATTGTTATCATCACACATCATGTAATCTAGTATAAAAACAACATTGTAAAGCATAAATAAACACAAACATATAAACTTTATTGTTATAAATTTCATTGTTATAATATTTATCTCTGAAATTTTTTTTGAATTTTTTTTTTTTTTTAAATTTTTTTCTTCGATCATTGTGGGGCCTCTGCTGGGAGCTCTATTTTTTTGTTTTTGTTTTTTTCTGTTCATTTAGTGTACTAATATATAAAACAAGATAGTTAACTATGGCTGGAGGACACGGACCATTTCAACCACACCACAAATACTTATCACTTGCCTTAGGCACCACCATGTGGTTCTGGGTTTTCTATAGAGCAAAGACTGATTATAAATCTTTCTTGGTATGTTTTTGATCAATGGTCATCATGATCATCATTTATACATTTATACACCATGTATACAGATTACATGGTGGATGATCACAAGAGAGATTCATACAGTGAGACTTCACCAATCATTTGTTTGATTGATTGATAGATATAATGATGTAGTACTAATCAAATGATTTTGTTACAACACAGGGTATTCAATATCCATGGGATGCTCATGGTCATCACGGTGAAGAACATCATTAAAAAAAAAGAAAATACATTAAAATAATAATATAGTAAAGTTTAGTTATATATATTCAATATTTTCAAACAAACAAACAAGATATACAAAACAGTGTTTTAAACTTTGTATATTTACCGACATTATCAACAACAACAACAACAACCTAATCACCATCAACTCATACACACAAAAGTATATCAATCACCCCCTCAATAAAAAAAAATATAACCTTAAAAAAGTTATTATATTTAAATCAATCATGATCTCTTTTTGATAATTATATCTTCAAATAGCATCCAGATAACAGACACAAACAATCAGAGATATAGATATAGAAAACTATTTACACATACTAAACAAATTTATTGAATCTTTTTTTTTACTTTGCAGTAAGCTTATTTGAAATTCTTTCTTTGTTTTTTTTAAGAGTTGCTTTAATTTTAGAATGAATTTCTTTAGAGATTAATTTCTTTTCTTGCTTTTCAAATGGATTCTTCTTTTTACATTTTCTTCTTTGCATTTTAAGATCTGAAACATCTCTTCTTAGTTTTCTTTTTAATAAAACTCTATATATTTGATATTGAGTACATATGGTTAGTGTGTTTTTACATTTATAGATATTATTACTACTACTATTATTCATACTTTTCTCTATGTGATAATTTCTTTTCTTTCATATCTTCATCATCATCATCATCATCATCATTGTCATCACTATTTTCATTATCATCACCACTATCCATCATATCGTCATCACCATCTTGATCTTTATCGTTGTTTTTGTTTTGTTGTTGATCTAAAATATCATTTACTTCATCATCGTTTTCTTTTGTAAATTGTTCAATTGGATCCTCTTGTTGAGCAGGCGTGATGGTGTTTGTCATGTTTAACAATTGATTCATGACTTGATTGACATTGTTTTTCAAAGCTGGGTGATTCTTTAATGTTGCATTATTATCGTCATTTAAATTGACCTTTAATTTATTCTTTTTACCCATATTTTAATTTATTTATATCTATATTCAAAAAGAAAACAATAAAGATTTGTCAAAAACGAGAGTTTCGTTTTTTTTTTTTTTTTTTTCTAAAAATTTTATTCGTTGTTTTTGTTTTCTGCAGCTCCAAAATGTTAATTTGAGATATATGAAGGAAAGAAATCCAATGAATAGTTTTTGAAAGATATTTTATATTACTCGACAGATACACAGATCATCATTTTTGATGGCGGGCGGAGATCACTGAAAATGAAAGCAAAATGTTTTTTATTTTCCATATCTGAGTTATCTAAATCCTACACCCCAACTTTGTTGTTGTGGTTGTAAGTATCGAGAGAAATATAGATCCCAAGCTTGAGGAGCGGTGTTGGTTGGACCAGTTCCAATACGAGATCCCGGATTACCAAGTGACATTAGGTTTACACTTAACCTAGCCTCCATGTTGAATGATGTGGTGCTGTTTAACTGAGATAGATGGTTGGTTGCAAACACTGATGCATGGACATCACCATTGTTGGAGTAATGTAATTTTTTCAAATTTTCTTTTGAAATAAAGAATTAGATAATTGTAAAAAAAAGGGATATTAAGAATAACTTACCAAATATTGTCATTTTAAAGAATAAATAAATTTAATAATGAATATATAAATTCTCTCTATTTATACATTTCCTAATGCGAACTGGGTAAGTCCTGACTTTGGTTAAAAGAAAATTGTACTTTTTTTGAAATCACCCCCAGCAATGATTTCATTATTATTATCTATCTGATTGATTTTTTATGTCCACTAATTCAGTTAAATGTTTTCATTTCCTTCTTGGTGGGGGTAAAAATGCTTTATTAGTAAATGTACCTTACCCCATTCAATTTGGATGTAGGCAACATGAAATTATTTATTGTTTTTGTCTTCATTAGGATGTAGACAACTACAATTTTTGTATCTTGCCCCTCCTTCAATTTTTATTTTATTTATTAAAAGATGAGGGGTAAAAGGAGGTTTTCGTCGAATAGGGGATAGTGGGCCCTTAGGGGCAGACATCACTAAGGTGTTTGAGAAGGGTGATATAGGGAAATAGGAGAACCCCATGTTTTGAGGAATTGTCGGAGCTGTTTTTTATTTTGGAGGAGTATGGATTCAGTCCTTCTGTCTGGTGATGGTTGAGTTCTTTCCTACGGAGGTAATTGATTTTGGTGTTGAGGTCCATGCCTTCTGTCGATGCTCTCTTTTCCAGATCCCAGAGGTTGATACCGCGGTATTGAATGTCTTGGTGGCTCTGTCGAATCTGATTTTTGCTTCTAGGGTTACTTATGGTGTTTGTTTCTTTGGAGTATAAGTACCATGTGATTAACTTGTTCAATGATTCAAGTGGCCTAGTGCAAAACAAAAATAAAAATTGGTCTTCCAAAATAGGAAACTCATCAAGCGCATGTGGTCTAGTGGTATGATGCATCCCTGCCACGGATGCGAACTGGGTTCGATTCCCAGCATGCGCAAATCTTTTTACGAAGAGCTCTTTTATCGGTCATTTAATTCCCTTCATCCACAGGTTTAATAAACAATGATGTAATGCAAAACGCATTACCGTTTTTTGAAATAATTCAATATCTCTTAATAACGGATCTAATATCTGGATTATCCTTAAATAGAAAATTGGTTTTTGAATGCTCAACTATAAAAGATAAATTTAATGTAAATAAACTTCAGTTGGTCTGCGCACCCTTCTCACCCTATAAGCTTTATTTATTATCTTTATTTTATCTAATGTATATGTGATACTAATAATACAATGATTTTATTCATTTTAATAAACAATGATATGATACATTAAA
>AJWJ01000337.1:0-25321 GCA_000277445.1 Polysphondylium violaceum
AATTGTATTGTTTATCGAGATGTGATACATTTTTAATAATATAATAATCTCTATCTGAATAATAGATCTTTTGTAAAAGATATTTATTCTTCCATATAGAAAAGAATAATTGATCCATTATATTCACAAAATGAAATATGGGTGTGAAAGTTCGATGTTGATCTATGATCTAAATCTAAAAAATGTGCGATAAGAAAAAAAAAAACTAAAAAAGCTCTTTATTTTTTCCACACAAATATGAAGATATCTATTTTATGTTGCGAATAGTTAACCAGTTAGATGTATATATCTAGGTTTTTTTTACTTTTTTACCCCCTGCCCTCTTTTTTTTATTCATCATATCAAAAACAGGAAAAGTGACAAGATGAAAATGTTGCAGTGTGTACGTACACACTTCATTGGACATTAGTTTTTTTTTGACTCCAATGGTTTTCATAGCATTCAAATGCCCAATCAATAGCCCCGAGTGTGGTCTCGACAGAAGAATATTTAAATATCAAGATACAACACTCACAAACACTTTATACACTATTATGCGAGTGTTGATATGACCTGATATTGACTTTGATATTCACCGATTACTATAATCTGATTCGATGCGCTTTGCTTACTTGTTTCCCGTTTACTTGAAAACTAAAATACAATTTCCTTGATTTGAAAATTTAATGAAAAAAAATGCCAAAAAACAAAATTAAAAAAAAAAAAAATACTAGCAAAAAACACTTCAACACTTTCACCACGGGTGTTTTACCTATCTATACTATTTATTTAATTTTACAATATATCTCTATCCATAATAATAACAACATAATACAATGTCTAATGAAATACTATCGACTGGATTAACATTGGTGAAATCGGCCGTGGAGGCAGACAATCAGAAAAACTATAGTCTTGCAAGCAATCTCTATGAACAGGCTATACTTAATCTTAAATTAGCGTTGGTGCAAGAACGTGATCCGGCCAAGAATGCATTGATTTCAAGTAAAGTTGAAGAATACACACAGAGAAATAAATTTATAAAGAATCTGTTGGCTACCCAACCAGGATTACAACAAAACAATACCAACGGTGCATCCAACACGCTCATAAATACCTTCCCATCGGTGCCACAATCAATATCACCATCATCCATCATTGCACAACAACAACAGCAACCACAACCACCATCACCACCAATGAGTAATAATACATATGTAGCATTCCCCAATCCATCAATGGTATCAAATCACAACAACAATAGCAACAATAATGAAGCATTGTCGAAGTTAAATTCATTAAACTTTAACAACAACATTGGAGCAGGTCCCAATGCAAATATAGGTAGAGTAGAGGCCTACGAGGCCGCTAAAAACTTTTCATTAAAGGGTAGAAAAGAAGAGGAGATTAAAAACTATAAGGGTGCTAGTGGATTCTATGAACAAGCATGTTCGTATTTCTTGATCTCTATTAAAAACGAACCTGATCCCACCATTAAAAAGAACATTAGTGCAGAGGCAAAGGTTTATTTGGACAGAATAGAAACCCTTAAGCCCTATGTCCTCCAACAACAACAGCAACAACAGCACACCGCCAGCACCCTTTTGAATGGCTTTCCATCGGCAAACAGCAGCAACAGCAGCATCAATACCAGTGGCAGTATAAACTCATCCACCTCGTCGTTCCCATCCATTAATAATAGTCAACAACAATTACAACAACAACAACAACAATTTAATAATACTAGTAACAATGGATTCATGATACCAACCATCAGCAACAGTATGCCATCTGTACAACAACAATTTTTACAAAACCATCAATTCAACGCCAGCAACAACTCATTCAACAACTCGAGCTCCATGCTCCCATCCAGTTTTTCAGGCGACAAGTGTTCGGCGTGTGGATCGAATCTGTCGACCAACAGCATCAAGGCATTGGACAGAAGCTGGCATCCAGAGTGCTTTAGTGTGTCGATTATATGCGCTGGCTGTCAAAAGCCATTTTCATTGGTGAATCTCTCGCTCAAAGTGCGAGACAACAAGGCCTATCACCCCACCTGCTTTGAAGGCACCACAGGCCTCTACCAAGAAGAGACAAGAAAATTCACTGGCACCAGCAAATCGTTGTTTTTCTCGATCCAGCTCCAACGAAAGTTTTATAGACCTGGTGAAACCATCCAGTTTGCATTTATCATTGACAATCCAAGCTCGAAAAAGGTTGACAAAGTGGTGGCCTATCTCCACATGACAGAGACTCGTATGGAGATTGTTGGCACCGCCTATGAAAGAAAGGCCAAGACCACTGTAAAGAAACTGGGTCGTTGTGAATTTTACCACTCGAACCGATTCCCCTTGGTCAAAGACAGATTTGAAGGTGATTTCTTTTTCTCAATTCCACCCAACGTCCAGCCCTCTGAAGTGGCCGGTGTTGACGCTAGTTTTGTAAGAGAGTATCAATTGGTGGTCAAATGTGTTGGTCCTCCACTCAAAATCATGACTGTTAAATTAAGATTTAATTTAAATTTATTAGATCCTCTAAAATAAATAAATCTCTATCACATCTATAAAAAAACAGATATCTCTTTTAATAAATCTAATCTAGATCTTGATCTAATCAAAAATAAAAATAAAAACATCACATATGTATATCTTGGATTATGATTTATAATAATAGATAGTATAATGGTATAAAAATAAAATTCATTAAAGAACTGAATTAAAAGAATCTTTGATGCCTTTGACAGAGTCGTTGATGAGGTCTTTGGTTAACTCGGCATTGACGCAAATACGAATGGATGGCTTTGGAATGAATTTCTCGGCTTCGACATACTTGGCTCTGGTCAAGAGGAGACCGTGATCGATGGCTTTTTCAGCAACACGTTCGAGAATGACTTCTTGGTCGTCTCTTTCATCCAAGGTTTTGTATGATTGGTCAAGATACAAGTGAATGATTGGTGAGAGATCTGAACCACCCAATACAACACCCTTGATGTTGGATAAACCTTGACGGTAGAGTTTAATGTTACTGTGGAGTTTTTCAAGTACATTTGGATTCTCTTCCAAAAGACTAATACCTGCCTTGGCACATTGTGCAAGATAGGGTGGTAAAGATGCAGAAAACACATAACCGACACCATTTAATCTTTGATGATAGGTTACTTGTGGTGATCCACAACAAAAACCACCACCACTACTAAATGCATTACCATAAGATCCTGTTAAAATATCAATTGAATTAACCTAATTTATATTGGTATTATTATTAGTCTATATATTACCACATTACTACAATTACTATACATACATCGATATTGTAATGTTCAGTGATACCTCTGCCAGTCTTACCCAAGACACCAACAGAATGAGATTCGTCCATGATTAATCTAAATTTATATTTTTCTTTTAATTCAAGAATCTTTGGAAGAGGTGGAATATCACCAAAATTATAATAAAGACCTTCAATAACGACAAACTTTCTAACTAATTTTTGTTTATCATTTGATTTAAATTCAGTTTCCTTTAATACTCTTTCTAAATCTTGCATATTGTTATGTTCAAAATAATAGATTCTACTACGTGATAATGCAACACCAACTGAAATTGGTTGGCAAATACCTTTATCACTATATAAAAAAACATATTAATAATCTAATCAGATAATAACACTACTAAATATATCAACATACACAATAAGAATATCACCAATCTTTGAAAAAGAAGGAATAGCAGATGAAATGGTAGCATAAGAGGATGAATATAAAATAGCTTCAGGTGATTTCATAAATTCAGCAGTCTTTTTCTCAAGCTCCAAATGTACATCAATAGTACCATAGAAACCTCTTGGTCCACAGGATCCAACACCATATTTCTTGATTGTGTTTTCTGCAATTTCCTATAGTGAGTGAGAGAGAGAGAGAGTTAATATTCATATTCATCCATCTGATATTACTACTACATTATATATGATTGGTACTATACATTAATTCCTTTGTTTCCAATCAAACCTAAATAATTTGAACGAGCAAGATTAAGTAATTGTTTATCGTTGACGGTAGAGTGGGTAGGGGTTGATGCAGTGATAATGTGTTGATTGGAATTAATAATCTCATGTCTAGTTAATTTTGGAGCGAGGGGAAGAGGTGTCCATTCACGAATGAGTTGATCTTCTTCGGCTTTGGTCAACTTTTCACCTTCCTTTGGTTTAAATGGTCTCTTGCTCAACAAGTAGACAATAAACACCAACATCATGCCATGAATAGCAAGATTGGGACTAGTACTAGTGAGGAAATACTCCTTGACATAATGAAATACTGTATGGTAAATGGATTCCAATCCAGTCATTGCTTATAGTATATGTGTGTATATAATATATAAATGTGTGTGTTACTGTTCTATTACTATTACTTTCTACTACTATTACTTTGCTACACTAATTCATCAGTTGTTGTCTGTTGATATATCAAAAGCTGCAAAAACAAAGAGTGTGTTGTATAATATATTAATGTGTGTGAAATGAAATGAGCGAATCGAATGAAGGGCTAGACAAAAAAAAATATCATGGCAAAATTTTATAAAAAAATTATAAAAAAATTGAAAAAAAATAAAAAATATAACCATTGGCAGGGGATATTGCGATGCATCCATTATCACTTTCCTAATTTTGACATTGTCAACACTCTCAAAACTTAACTGATTCTTTTTTTTTTTTTTTTTTTTTCTTCTTTCTAAAAGTAATCAGAGTTGTGATTCATATTCAAGTATTAGAGATGATACTCATAATTAGACATTAAATTAATAGGCAATAAACACCACATAGAGATAATCATGAAATATGATGTGGTTGGTAATTTAAAGTATTAGAGGAGGGAAATGTGTGTTGAGTGGGGGAGTTAGTTCTAGGAATAAATTGGCGCGCTTTTTTTTGAAAAATTTCAGAAGGGAAAAAAAAAAAAAAAAAAATAACAAATCATAAATAATTATTTTGTATATTATCTATCTATCAGATAGTTACAACTTTGTATATATATATAAACTATGCCACCCCGTAAAAAAGTAACCAAGACAACAGGTGACACAGCAATCTCCAAGAAAAGACAGATAACAAGAAAGAAAAAAGTAAATACAAGTGATTTGTTTGGTATGTATGGACAATATGCACTGTGGGAATGAGACACAATATTAATGCAGATAATGCAACACAATACAGAAAAGATAAAGAAAAAATGTAATGTCACAGATTTATTAGATGATTGGATTAGATTCTATTCAGAGGATCCAGAGAGGGCGTTATATGATTTATTGATGATGGTGTTTGAGTGCAGCGGGATGGAGGGTGTTATAGACTATAAGTCGTTTGTCGAACTGGGTATACACGATGGCGCGAGTGAGATGCTCAAGCTGAAAGATCAGCCCATGTTTCCGCTGGGCACAAAACAAAACAAAAACATATTGGCCAACTATAAGCAGTTTTGGAGCGTCATCATTATAAAGTGTGCAGAATCAATCTTGTTTGACAAGTATTTCTTGGAGATGATGGAGCAGTGGTTCAAGGAGCTCAAGAGTGCGCACAAGAGGGGCACGAGATACGCCACCGCTGTCGCTTGCATACAGATCACAGAGTCGCTGATTAGCGTCGCCAACGATATAAAGAAGCGATTGGGGCTCGCCAACAGACAGTACACATCAGAGACGAAAAACACGTCAAGAAGCAAGCAGTTGAAAGAGAATTTGGAGCAGCTCGAAACACGAGTAAAGATCATCGAAGCACACATTGGCAAGATGTTTGGCGTGTTTGACACGCTGTTCAAGGACGTGTTGCCCGAGCTGAGAAGCATCTGTTTGATGCCGCTCGCACACTGCATATTGGCCTATCCTGGCACACTGTTTGCCGACAAGTATTTGGAGCCCATCCGTAGGGCACTCAACGACTGGATGACCGAGCCCCGCCAAACAGCAGTCCAGGCCCTCATCACCCTGTACTCCAACGAAAACATCTCGCGCCTCGACTCGTTTACGTCACGAGCCAAGCACCGTATTGTCGAGATTGCCTTTTGCGACAAGGTGCCCGCAATCTGCATCCAAGCCATCCACCTCGTCGCCCTCATGAACCAGCACGAGCTGCTCGATGACGACGACATCAACAAGATCTGCCGTCTATATCTCGTCGACCAAAAGGACATATCACAGGCAGCCGGCCAGCTCATCTACCAAAAGTATTTCCAAGACACGGAAGAGCTCGTTGCCGACGCCACAGCCAAGAAAAAGGCGGGCGACCGATTCAAGCATCGTGAGACACAGTTCAACACCCTCATCGAGTTTGTCGAGACCTCGCCCGCGCCCAACATCCCCTACTACGCGGTTCAGGCGCTCTGGCCACACGCCAGCGCTGTCTTGGGTGACTGGGAGTTTTATGTAAAGTACTTTGAGGACATTGACTCCAAAGACCTGTCCGACCGACAGCTGGCCCTGTTTTGCCAGATCCTAAACGCCGCAGTCAGACTGGCAGTCGGCGACACCTACGACACCTTTTCCCTGGAAAACAGACAGCCTCTCCATCTGGCTGTCACAGCAAGCAAAAAGTTTGGCCACAAGCACGTCGGCAAAAAGGTCTTGAACGAAAAGTCGACGGCCATCACCACCGACAACGAAGAGGAGCGAGTAGAGACAGACGAAGAGGCACAAGAGCCGGAACAGCAACAAGACCAACCCGAGGAAAAGGTCATTGACCAAAAGGTGGCAGGCATTGTCACCAACCACTTTATCTCGTTGTTGCCCGCACTTCTTGTCAAGTACCGTTCCAACGCCATTGCATGCGAGAATTTAATAGAGATATGTAAATACTTTACCCTGGACACCTATCTCTCCTCCAGACACCAAACCAAGTACAACGAGCTGTTGGAGATCATTTCCTCTATCTTTTTACTCCACTCTGACAGCTCGCTCATCAAAACCACTGCATGCACGTTGGAGGCCCTGTTCCACAAACCAGACATCCCTTCTCAATTGGACGCCATCTCTAAGCAATCTCTTTTGCAACTGTACAACTCGGTCATGGATGCCCTAAAGGCTACCCTTGCCACCCACAAACTCTCGAGCAAAAAGAAAGGCGACGACGACATTGTCAGCAGCATCGAGACCAGTCAACAACAGCAGGAAAAGGATCAAGAGGCCATTGTGTTTTCGGTTATATCCAATCTCGACAAACTCAATCAACTCGCCAAGCAGTTTTACTTTGAGCAAGAAGAGTTTGAACAGATGGTATTCTCCTTTACCCAGGGCCAAATCAACGACCAAGACGACATTGAGAGCAGTGTCAGTAGGGACAAGGTGATCTCGTTGTCGCTCGAGGCCTACACCACAACATTGATGTGGTGTTTGTTTAATGCCAATCCCGCCGACCAGCTCCTCCACACCACAGACTCCAAGATATTGAGAATGTTTTATCAGTTTTGCACAGTGGCCCTCTCGCTCTTGCGATCTGACGATCTGTCCCACTCACTCAGACACTATATCGTGCGAAACCTCGTCGAGATTAGAAGCATGTTTTCGCTGGCCTATAGAGAGACCCTCATGCACGCCTACAGCATCTCTATGCCCCGAAACAACGACCTCTTGGAAAAAAACATTGAGCTCCTCTTTTCACACGAAGAGGCCTACGCCCTCGACAGCCTCAAGGTCGAGTTTCTCAAGTCGCAAAAAGAGACCCAAGAGAAATCCACACTCCAAAAGCAAAACAGAAAGAAAAAGGCCGCCGAAAAAAAGGCCAAATCAGCCTCTGCCGCCACCACCACCGACGACGAGGCCGGTAAGACCACCACTGCCGCCGAAAGCACCACTGGCGCCAGCAGCTCAGACATGGACACCTCGGACAAAGAGACCACCAACGACGAGGCCGACAAAGAGGCCGCCGAGCAGATTGACCAAGACTTTATCGACCGATTCGAGTTTGACCCCCTCTACGAGGACCGTGTCGAAGAGCTGGTCCTGTCGACCTGCTTTGCCGTGCGCAGACTCATTGTCAGCCCCAAAACCGTGTGGAGACTCATAGAAATGATCCCGCTCGCGCCCAACCGCTCCATCATGGACATTGTCAAAACCTTTTTATCTGAGATCACCATGCCAACCGTCGAAGAGGAGGCCACCGTCGTCAAATCCATTGTCAAAAAATTCCACTCTATTTGCACATCAGACAGCATTGCCTCGTCGTCTAATTTCCAGCTCAACATGTTTTCCCGTCTCAAGTATCTCATCCAGTGGATGAGTTCAGATTTCATCCAACATCCCAAATCCACTGGTTTGGCCATCAATGACATTCTCCAGGAAATCAAACTCCACAACTCTTTTGCCAAGCCCGAAGAACTATTGGAGATATTAAACTTTGTAGCATCAAAATCAAATGAACAAGCTACCCTTTACTTGTATGTATTTGCTGATATTGACTCAATAATCTTAATCTTAATCTTATCTCAACACACATTACTAACATCATCTGGTATTGTATCCAATATAGAATTAAAAATAGAATTCAATTTGACGATGATTATGAGTTTATCGAGTTGATTGAAAAGTTGTATAATACAATTGAACTTCAAACCATTGCAGAAGACACAAAGACTATGAAGAAATCTAGTAAAGGAAAAGGAAAAGCAAAAGGAAAAGCAAAAGTTGGTGATATAAATAATAACAATAACAATATTAGTAAATCAACACCATCAAGTCAAAGAAAAAGAAAGAGAAGAACTAAAAAGAAAATAGAATCATCAAGTGAAGAAGATGAACCCTCTGAATCATCTGAATATTCAGATGAACAAGATGAGATTGAAAGTGATGATGATGATAATAATAATAATAATAATAATCAAAAACAACAACAACAATCAGAAGAAGAAATTGAAGAAAATAGTGAAAATTCATCTGATTTTGAACCCTCTCAACCAAAATCAAGAAAAACTTAAAAATGTGTTATGTGGTATTTGAATCTGTTTTTCACGAGATGGAATGTATATATAAATAAAATGGTAAAAAAATACTAAATACGACCAAAATCATATTTTTTTGTTTATTTCTTTATAAACTCTTTCTAATTTTATCTCTCTAGTGTATATATAAACATATAGAATTTTTGACCACCAAACCACTCTCTGTAAGTAAACAAACAAAAAACAAAAACTACAATACATGAGTATAGTATTGGTGTGTTTTTGTAGTATTTCTATCTTTATCTAATTTGTGTTGAGCAATAACAATTGTTATTTTCACTACTTTACCCACTCACTCTTGCCAATCATAAAAATTAAAAACCCACCACCACACTTTTACACACAAACCACTTGATATCTCTCCATCAAACATGTATGAGTTTGTTGAAAAAACATATCTCATTTTGGTGGGTGTGAGTAGATGTGGGTAAATGTGGGTGTCATCCTCACTTCAAATTTTTTTTGTGAGTGTTCACTCCCACCATCACAAATGATTTTTAAACCTTTTGTCAACTCACACCCCCTGCTAAATATAAGTGTGTAGAGATAGATGACAAATAAAGAACTTCCCCCCTCCCCACACACGCACACTCACCCACCTTCTTACTTTAGCATATGTTTATTTATTATTATTTTTATTTGTTGTTTTGATTTCCTAATCTATTTTCCAGCAATGCTTTTCTATCCATTTCTTATCAGCAGTCAACCAACATAACAACACCAACTCAATACTGTATATCTCACTCAATCACCCCACACACCTCACATCACAAAATTTATCAAAAACTATATCTTGCCAAAACATTAGGAATTATTTAATAGACATCACAAACTAACTCTGTCAATAAAATGGGTTTATACACTTGTAGAAAATGTAATACTAGAGTAGAGGAGGAGTCGTTGTATGTGTTTGGGTTCCATTATCACAAAAATTGTTTTGTTTGTTTTGATTGCAACAAACCTTTGGACACTGTGTATTATGAAATCCAGAAACTTCCATATTGTGAATTGGATTACAAGAGACCCCGACCTGGAGACCCCACTGCCAAGGTGTCCTTGCCCAAGAAATCATTTTCTCCTACTCCAACCAGAAAATCAAATTCCTTTACCGCCTCTCAAATTGCCAGCGCATCTGCCTCCATCCCCAACGCTCAATTCAGTGTATCTGTCAATACCAATGTCAATGTCAACTCAGGCACTCCACCATCCTCACACAATCACTCTCGTTCCAACTCTGGCTCCTCTCCATCATCCAATATCCCTCCCATCCCTTCACCTCAACTAATCAAAACCAGTATTGCCAATAAAAGTGATCCAAATCTTAAGAAAGCATCACTTGAGCAACAACAACAACAAACCAATAAAAGATCTAGTGGCACCTGTTCCCCAACTCCTGCCGGAACATCTACTACCACCATCAATCTTGATTCTTCTGGTACATTTGGCATTAACAACAACAACAATAACAACGGATTAAAGAAATCAAGTAGTGGCAGTTTTGATAGCTCCTCACCAAAGAGATCCAGTGGTACTTATAATGTAAATGTTGATATTCATGCTGGAGGTAGCACAGGCTTACAAAAATCCTCGAGTGGCAGTTTTGATAGCTCTTCACCAAAGAGATCCAGTGGCACCTTTAATGCCAATGTTGATATTCATGCTGGAGGTAGTAGTGGTTTGAATAAATCTTCTAGCTACAGCTATGAAAGTCCTCCACCTAAGAGATCAAGTGGTACATTTGTTGTCAATGTTGATGGCACACATTTAAACAAGAGTGGTTCCTTTGATCTTTCTTTGAAAAAGAGTACTAGTGGCTCCTTTGATTCATCCAAAAAGAATGACAACAACTTGAAAAAGAGCCCCAGTGGTTCATTTGACAAGAGTGGCAGTGGCGGTATTAATATCAATATGGGTGTAAGCCAGCAAAAGGCATATGTCGATGTGATCCCAACCTCTTCATCGTCATCTCTAGCCCACCATATTCAAAACAATTCATCAATTGCCCATATTGATCAACAACCCCAACACCTTCAACAATCATTTAGTAGATCATCGTCCAACGACTCTATTTCGTCATACTCTAGTGATAGCTCATGTGACTCTAACTCATCATCCTCAAGCTCAGATTCTCTTGACTCTATCGACAAAATCATTCATTCCTTTGGAGACATGTTATCGCCAACCCATTCTTCCCAAAAAGAAAGAAAAGAACGAAGGGAAAAGAAGGAAAAGAAGGAAAAGAAGGAAAAGAAAGATCCACATAAAGTGAGAAAAAGATCCTCACGTTCAAAGACATCAACCAGTAGCACTAGCCATAGTAGCAATAAAAAAACATCGTCCTCCCCAATTAAAGAATCAAAATCCAAGAGTAGTAATCATGATCATGGCATCAAACTTGGGTTCTCTATAAACTCTGATTCTAAAAAGGAAAAGGAAAAGGAACATCATCATGTTGATCCTTACTTGAATCATCACACTCACCTTCATACTCAAAAATCCAACAATCCAAAACTTGATATTCATGTAGATCTCCACTCATCTAAAGACAAAGATCATCATAATCACCAACATGACCACTATTCACATGACTTTAAAGATCACCATGACCATGCCATCTCACCAACCAAAAAAGCAGAACACAGCCATGTTGAATACATTGTCAAACCAAAGAGCTTTGAATTAAATATGAATATTGGAGGCTCCCATGACAACCACAATCATCATAAACATGATCACAATCATGACCATAACAACCACCATCATCACCATGATCATAAACAACACAATCACTCTCACCATGATAACCATCAACCACAATCACAACATGGACAAAGAACATATACTGTTACTTATATTCCAGATGATGCTCAAAGTAAATCAACAAACAACTCGTCCAACACAAACCGTAGTAACAATAGCAGTGTCAAAGTAACTCAACAACCAGCCAAAGATCATGTTATCACTCAAAGAATTATATCCATTGAATCAACTGGCCATAAATGCAAGAAATGTGATCAAGACATCTATGGTAAAACCATCATTAGTCACAAGAGAGACCACTACCATCCACTATGTTTCCATTGTTCTCTCTGTAGAGGTGGTCTATTGGATGGATATTTTGAAGATGACAAAGGTGGTTACTTATGTCCCAGATGTCAAATTGTTTTAAATGAAAGAAACCAACACACAAGAGAATCGTTGGGTCACTGTGTTGTTTGTTATAAATACTTTAAACCATCTGAAAGTAATTATTCTTATTATCGCCATTACTATCTTAAAACTAATACTAACATTCTTACAATTACAATTACATAGCTCAAATTATTGTAGATAAAGAGAAATTCCATGAAAGCTGTTTCAAGTGCTCTGTGTGCAAAGAGATGATTAGAGACAAAACATTTGTCAAAGAAGAAATTACCAGCTCAATGAACTGTTATTGCTGCTACCAGTGCATTCATAGTGGCAAAGTTGATATTTGTGATGCATGCTCCATCCCCATTATTGGCAGCACAGTCATGTATGCAATCAACAAAACCTTCCATCCAAAATGCTTCAAGGTATTTATCTTAATTATCTATAGATGATTATTAAATTATTTATACTAATACTGGTTTTACTATTTTCCTCTACCAGTGCACTGTTTGTAAAAATCCTATTAAACATAATTCACCATTCACTGTCGACAAAAACAACCAAGATCCCAGATGTCAATCATGCAGTAACTCTCAGGTGAGAATTGGTGTTGGTGTTTACTAGATTATTCAGCCATTATACACCCCTTGTTCAATATAATATTATATTGTCCAGCCGTAATTATAGTTTGTGTTAAATAAAAAAAATCAGTAGTTATTACCAAAAACATATCTCTATCTATATCTATATCACCCACTTGGTGTGTGAGTGTGTTCACTGGCAAAAACAAAGGAAAATAAAAAAAAAAACCGTTTTAGATCGGTAAAAAAGATTGAAAATAGCAGTTTTTGACATCTACTTTCATTGCCTGCGATATTCAAAGATTTCTTTTTGGTGTGGGAAATTAAATTTAATTAAATTTAATTTTTTATTTTTGAGAATTTTTTTTCAAATTTTTTCTCACAATATAATGGCTTTGTTTTGATTTTCCAATCCAATATAATATATACTCCTGCCCATATTAATCATCCCTCCTTATACATTTGTATAACACACTCTCCCCAAACAGACAACACACTCTCCCCGCGTGATATATACCCCTCATATTCACCCACTGCCTCTCTATCACATCTGGTATCCCCCACATTCTTCTTTTTGTGCACACTCAGCCCCCATACAGCAATCTTTCTCACAAAAATTTTATAAAAAACAAAAAAAAAAAAGAATTTCTGGTCCATTTTTTTTTTTTTTCTAAAAACAAATTTTTTCACACACTTCCCCCTTCGTCTTTTTTTTTTCTTGAACATTATTTATTTTTTTTTTTTTTCTATAATCTCAATACTATTTTTATAAAATGACTACTACTGCTGAAACCACCACCACTACCACCACCCCAGTTGCCACTGCTCCAGTCTACAGAGTATACATTGGTAACTTGACTGCCAACGTCAAAGAAGAACAACTCAAAGAATCATTTGCCAAATTTGGTGATGTGTAAGTATTTTTATATGTGTGTGTGTTTATATCTCTTTTTTTTTTCTTTTTTTTCATTTAAGGGCCTTATAGCATGCAGCACGCACACAAGCAAAACCAACACCATCAAACAAACAAGCATTGCATTATGTACTTTTCAATAATGGAAAAGAAATCTATTATAGTACACTGAATACAGATATAGGTACATTTAAATTTAGATTAGATTTAGATTTATATATAGTGAATAGCTATATATTTATTGATTTAGTGTAATGGTGTCTCAATTAAGCACAGGGACCACGTGTAATTTTTGTGTGTGTGCTTTCATGCCTTTTTTTTTTTTTTTTCTTTTCATCTTGAAGAAAAAAAAAAAATTGAAAAAAAAAGAAAAACAAAAGAATTTAGATTTAGATGTGAACAATTTAGATTTAACACAAGTAATCAAAAACTAATCAAAAAATGTAATCATATACTATAGTTCAAATATTAAAATTGTCAAGAAACCAAAACAAACTTTTGGTTTTGTCGATATGTCCAACGAAGATGCCGCCAAAGTTGCCATTGAAAAACTCAACAAGACTGAAATTGATTCTCAACAAGTTGATGTTGAATTAGCTAAAACTGAAAGACCAAAGAGAGGTAGACCAACCCAAAAACCAAGACGTCCAAGAGCTCCAAAGACTGTCTCTGCCACCACCGATGCCACCAGCCCAGTTGCCACCACTGCCACTGATGCCTCTGCTCCAGCCACCAACGGTAAACCAAAACGTAAATCTAACAAACCAAGAAAATCTAGAAAACCATCCACTCCAAAAACCCCAACTGCCACCGACGCCCCAGCTGCCAAGAAACAACAATCTAGCACCACCCTCTACGTCAGAAACATTCCATTCTCTTTTGACGATGCCCAATTATTGGAAGCCTTCAAAGAATACACCCCAAAGAGTGCTCACGTCATCATCAATAAGATCACCAAGAAATCCAGAGGTTATGGTTTTGTCGAATTTGACGACGTTTCCAACAGAGAAAAAGCCCTCGAAATGGATAAAAAGATCATTGCTGAAAGAGAAATCTTGGTTAAAATTGCTTTAGTCCCAGAACACAACGATACCACCAAAGAAGCCACCACCCCAGACACCACCACCACCACTGCTTAAATAATAAATAATAATTAAAATAATAATAATAATATAAAACATAATAATATGGTCCTCCAGTTACATATTACACCAAGCAAATTAAGCAAAACCTGTTATATCTAAAAAAAACCTTTTAAAATAAAATAATTTTTTATAAATATAAAATCTTTTGTAAATCTATTGATATGTGTGTATCTTTTGATTTAGATATGTATTTTAAAGTATATATATTATTACTATTACTATTATATTTTGTTTATTGTTGAGATTTATCTTCAATATCATTTAAATTTAAAAGTAAACCTTCAGTATTTACAAAAAGTTTGTTTGGTGAACGAGATACAATTTGAGCGATTTCTCTGGCAGCTTCAATTTTTCTAAGTTGTAAGAAAGATGGATTTTGCTTAATGGAATCACTGATAAGTTTGGCTGATTGGGCCTCACCTTCAGCTTTAACAATAATACTTCTTTTATCTTGAAGTGCTTTTTCAACTAAAAATTTAGCTCTTTCAGCTTCTTGTTGAGCAACTTGTTTAGATTCAATAGCAGCTGCATATTCTTTACCGAAATTTAAATGTGTCTTAATTATTATTAAATATTAATATTAACATATATCCAAGAGAGAAAAAATGATTACTACTACAACTACTTACAATTGAAACATCATCCAATTCAATATTAAAATCTCTAGCACGTTCAACTAATCTTTTGAAAATAAGTCTACTAACTTGTTCTCTTTGTGTAATAAGTTGTGATGCATTAAATTGAGCCTATTTATTTTATATATTAATGATTAATATTTAAAGAATTGATGACGACACATATCCAAGGTATAAAACATAAAATACTTACAACAATACTCTTTAAAACTTCATTGACAATTGATGGTAAAACTCTTTCATCATAATCTCTACCCAAAGTTCTATAGATGGTTGGTAATTGATTAACACTTGGTTTGGATAAAACTCTAATAGTGATATTAACCATTTGTAAATCTTTGCTACCAGTAAGAGATGAGATGGAACGTGGTTTAGCTCTTACATCAAAGATTTCAGCTCTTTCAAACCATGGAATGATAATATGTGTACCTTCATTATATATTCTATTTTTAATACCTGAAACTCTATTGAAAACAATAGCTCTATGACCACCCTCAACTATATATTGTTTTTGTTGTTGTTGTTGTTGTTGTTGATATATTAATATGATGTATAAACACACTATAGTTTGCTCTCTATCTATTAGATGTATGAAATGTACCATTGACTAAACTGTTGAAACCTAAAATACTAAAACCAACAAGGGCTGCTAAACCCAAGCCACCACCAAGACCACCTTTGGGTGCTTGGAATTTAGGCAAGTTTTTAAATTGTTTACCAAAATTCATATTCATTCTTTATTGTATATGTATGTATATATGTATGCACAAACAATGAATATCTTATTATGAAAATTGAAAAAAAAGAAAAAAAAAAAAATTGTGACCAAATTTTTATGCGATGATCATTTTTCAAAAATTTCAATTCAAACACACAATCATCACAAACACTTGATAATATAGTTTTTTAAAATCTATATAAAATTATCTATCTTTTCGATTCTTTCTTATTATCACTAATTTTATTTTTAATACCTAAAATATCGTGAATAATCAATCAATATTTTGAATGAACGGAGCGCCCTTTATTTCGTCAATTCTTTGCACCAAATAAAATATAAAGATTTCAAAAGAAGAAGAATCGGATCAAGAGTCCCTAATCCTATGGGGGTGGGGGTATATTTGATGATTTTTCCTTTTGCTTTTTTTTTATTTTTTTATTTTTTTTTTATTTAAAAATGATATTGTGACTATTTTTATACAATTCCTGATTTTAGTGAGTGTTGTGCAGAAAAGTAAATTGAATAAAAAATATCAACTTTTCATTGTAATTTGAGGTTGAAAAGTAGAATAAATACTCCCTATTACCTTAACTAAATACCACACTAAAAGAAAGAAATACACATTGGTCATCGTGCCCAAAAATAAAGACCATGATGTCATATATAACCAAGATCTAAACAAGAAATTAATTGTAAAAGTAATGCTCGTGCCCATTGATGAGCAGAGATTTCTAAAACAAATTCAAGAAAAAGAAAAGCCCACCAATTAGATCATTTTTTGAAACAAAGATGAGGTTTCTTGATATTTTTCAAAAGAGATGTTTGCAATTGGGTATGTTGAATTGTTTAGAAAACCAACCCTTTAGTGCGACTGTTGAACATTCTATAGAGTTTTCGGGCGTCCGACTTTTACAATGATTTTTTTTTTTGAAAAAATTTTACACATTTCGTCGCCTTTTCCCTCCCCCTATTGCCACCATCATGATATGATTTCGGTTTTCCGAATGATTTCTTTTTTTTTTTTAAAAATCAATCAGAAAAAAAAAAACTATAAATACTGAACAGAATTGAGGAAATAAAATCATTATTCTACAAATTCAACAACTAAACAAATATGTCAAAGACTTTATTATTAGTTTTTTTAGGCATTGTTGCCTTGGCTGCCTCTTTCAGACATGAAAATGTCATGATTGCTTCTGTCGATTCAGTTCCACATCATTTTATGACTATCAAACCAGCTGTTTCATCTGATTCAGTTCACTTTAAAATCCTTTTACATCAAGTATGTTTCAGAATCTAAGTTTTATGTCACAAAATATTGATATGTATGACACTAAATATTAATATTTGTAATCATTTTAAAGCAAAACTTAGATAAATTAGAAGCCTTATTCTGGGAAGTTTCAAATCCAAAATCTAGCTTATACAAAAACTTTTTAAACAAACAACAAGTCGACTCTTTGGTTGCTCCATCTCAAGATGCTGTTATGGAAGTTGCCCATTGGTTAATCAAACACAACATCAAGAAATCTGAAATTGATGTCAACACTGATTACATTGCTGTCTCCACCAATGTTGAAAAAGCCTCCAAATTATTTGGTTCCGAATTTGCTGTCTACCAAAGCAGAATCACCAAAAACACTAGAGTCAGATTAAACGGTCCAGCTTTTGTCCCATTCGTTGTCAGCCAACACATTGATTTCATTGTTGGTTTATCTGATTTCATCGAAGATAACAAGATGGTTCAAAGCATGAGAACTCAAGAAAGAATGATGGGTACTGCCTCTGCCACCATCACCCCAGCTTTCATCCGTAAATTCTATGGTGTCGGTAATGCCATTGGTACCAATGGAGCTAACTTCCAATCCATTGCTGCTTTCACTGATTACTTCTCCACCCCAGCTCTTGAATATTTTGACAAACAATTCAACATTGACCCAGCTACCGTCAAAGTCATCAAACAAGGTCAAGATTGTATCTCCCAAGGTTGTGACTCTATGGAATCAAACTTGGATGTCCAATACATCACCTCTATCGGTAACAACATCACCACCCTCTTCCTTTCTGAACCAAATGGTGCTTGGACCCTCGACTGGGCTCTTGACATCCAAAAGCAACACCCAATGCCACTCGTCTCTTCAATCTCTTATGGTTGGGCTGAAATCGAACAATGTGAAATTACCTCTGACTGCTCCACTTTAGGTGTCAGCTCTGCTCAATACGTTGCTAGAACCAACGTTGAATTCCAAAAGATTGGTATCCAAGGTTCCTCTATCCTCGTCTCATCTGGTGATGATGGTGCTCCATCTTTCGGTGGTGCCTCTGGTAACTGTCCAATTGACAACTCTATCTATTGCCCAATTGGTGGATGCTCATACAAATCTACCCAATGCTCTGAAGTCACCATTACCTCTTCAAACGGTACCAAATGTTTCTTCCCAATGGGTCTCCAATCCAATGCTTGCCAAGAAGTCCTCGGTTCTGATGAAGGTAACGCCGTCATCAACGCTTACTTCCAATCCCAATCTGGTTCATGTGCTGTCCATTTAGACCAAGATTCCGAACAAAACTACCATCTCTCCACCACCTGCAAATGCAGTCAACTCAAGACCTTCAAGAAATCTGGTTACACCATCGTTGGTTACGAATTTGACGAAAGTGCTGGTACTGTCTTCCAACCAGATTACCCAACCTCATCCCCATACGTTACCTCTGTCGGTGCCACCCAAATTCTCACCAACAATCAAGAAATCGTTTGCTCTGTCTCTACTGGTGCCATCATTACTGGTGGAGGTGGTTTTGCCATCACCCAAGCTCAACCAGCTTACCAAGCTGATGCCGTTAACGCTTACCTCAACTCTGGTGCTCAAGGTCTCCCATCATCCCAATACTACAATGCCTCTAACCGTGCTTACCCAGATATCACCCTTGTCGGTCATGCTTACCAAATTGGTTACACCAAAGGTCAAAACACTGAACAATGCCCATGTGCCATCACCTCTGTCGACGGTACCTCTTGCTCATCCCCAACCCTTGCTGGTTTGATCTCCCTCATCAACGATAAGCTCCTCAACGCTGGTCACAAACAACTCGGTTTCCTCAACCCACTCCTCTACCAAGCTGCTGCTGCCCAACCAAACGTTTTCAATGATATCACTTCTGGTAACAACAACTGTAACAGAGCTTACTGTTGTGAATATGGTTTCCCAGCCACCAAAGGTTATGATGCTGCTTCAGGTTTAGGAAGTCTCAATTTTGCCAACTTTGAATCCTATGTCTTCAACAACTAGAATTCTGTTTTAATTTTTTCCGATTATAATATAATTTTATTGTAATATTACTCTAAAATTTTATAAATAAATATATTCACAATTAATGTTGAATATTATTCTCCAAGATAAATCTAAATATATAATCTTTAATTTTCAATTATTATTAATATAATCCTTTATTGGTTTGTTTATTTTAAAACAGAGAAAAATAAGTTTTCGTAATGTTACAATTGTTCCAAAAGTTATGAACTCAATTTGAAACCCTCCCATTTCAAGAATTTAAAATCTTAGTATTGTTTTTGCAAAACCTTCGAGTCCAGAAACTGATGGCAGCCTGTTTGGTTTTTTTTTTTTCTTTGTTTTTTATCGCGATCATCGTTTAATATGTTGAAGAGAATAGTTAAGACGAGTAATATTGTCAGAGATACATACAGATGTTTTAGTAGTGGGATTAGTAATAATAAACAGGTAGTTTATTCTTGGGGATGTGGAGTCGATGGAAAACTAGGTATTGGATCTGATAGTGGATACGAAGCGTATCCAGTACCAATCGCAGAGAGCAGTCTATTGGAGATAAAGAATATAGTTTGTGGAAACTATCATACAATGTTGCTTGACCGTTCTGGCAAGGTATATAGTTTTGGCTGGACTTCTTTTGTCGGTGGTGATAGGACTGTAAAAGAGACAGACAGGCGATCGCTGTCTCCCAAGTTGATTACTAGTCTTGAAGCATACAATATCGTGGCATTGGCGGGCGGACGAAGACACACGCTTGCAGTAGACAGTGAGGGAAGAGTGCATGTGTTTGGCGTCGGTTCAGAGCACCAGCTCGGCACCAATAGTACCAAGAATGAGCCCTCTGCTGTCATGTTACCTCAACTCTTGTTTGATAACCAAAAGGTGGTTCAGGTGGCTGCAGGATGGGGCCACTCATTGGCACTCACAGAGAATGGCAATATATACTCGTGGGGATGGACACAAGGTGCCCAGACAGGCCAAGGATACTCATCAGACACACCGATCCCCATACCCAAGCGAATAGAGACACTGGGTAAATGTAAGCAGATTCATTCAGGATTTGATCACTGTATGGCGATTTCTGTCGACAACGATGTGTATGTATGGGGCAGCAATGAGTTTGGTCAACTAGGGCTTGGCCACACCAACAACCAATCGACACCTACCAAACTTGATAATATCAAAGTCGATGCACACACCAAGGTGTCACTAGGTTTTGGACATAGTTTGATTGTTGATCAACAAGGCAACCAGCTCTATAGTTTTGGACTCAACGGTAATGGACAACTAGGACTAGGTAACAAACAAAACTACCATACACCTCAAAGAGTAGAGTTTGATTTTGATCAACAGACCATTTGTCAAGTATCTGCAGGTCGAGCACACTCGGCAGCCCTCACAAACAATGGTAGATTATATCTATGGGGGAACGCATCCAAAGGTAAGCTGGGTCATGGATCAGTATCACCCGACGAAACCCATCCCATAGAGATCTATGATTTTGACGAAAACAAACCTCAATCCTCTCCTTTGGAAAGTCAAATTGTCACTCTGGTAACCTGTGGATTTGATCATACATTGGCGTTAATAAAAGATAAATAAAGATGTAATAGTTGTAACATATATATAAATTTATTCATTAATTGAAGCGATTCTAGTATTATTCCATTTGTTTGAAGTGTAAACTTTCTTTTTGGGTACTTTTAATTTCATTTGTGGACCTTGAGCCTCAATAATGTGTCTCTTTTGTAAACTTTGATATCTTTCTTTGAGTGGATGATGGTTGGTGTTGGAAACTTGGTTGAGATATTTTGGAAGATCTTCTGTCAAGATGACTGGCTCTGGATCGATGCTAAGATTATATTTACCCAAACGATGGGCTTTGGTTTTTGATTGCTTAAGATCATCACGAATCTTTTTAAGTTTGGCAGCTCTGCTTTCCTTTTCCTTGACCTCTTCAAGAATCTCGAGAGATCTGTCAATTTGTTCATTAAAGGCTTTTCTTTCAAGTGCCAATTTCTCCTTTTTCTTTTGTTCTGCGATTCTTTGTCTCTTTTTCTTTTCCTTCTTTGTGATTCTTTCGTTTTGTGGTGGTACGTATGGTTCCACAGGTGTGTCTGGTTGAGGCTCTTCGTCGTCGACGGTGGATCTGCCATAGTCGATTTGTTCTGGGTTCAACACACTGTCCATGTCGTCCAAATAATCTTGAGCTTTGAGTTCTTTAGCAATGGCCATGCCGAGTGCGTCTTGATGGTCTTCAAAATCTGGGTTAAATGACATACCGGGAGCTGGAAGCTCTACGGCTGGGACAGGGGCTACCACACCGGTGTGGTTGACTCGGACACCGGTGACCTTGGTCAACAAGTTTTGTGAGATAAAGTCGTGGTCTTTTTGGATGACGCTGTTGACTTTTTCAGTCTTTTTGTGCTTTTGGCCTGCCATAGCGACGGCCTTGGCAACGGTCTTGTGCGAGGCTGTGACGGATGGGGCGGCAGCAGCAGCATTGATGTGTTGGTCGTCCCAAAGGTCTGCATGAGTGCCCTTTAGTTTCTTTTTCTCGTGTTTACCAATCTTGTTGTTCTGACGAATTTGTCTTTCCTTTTCAATCTGTTTGGCCTTGTTTGCAAGTTTTTTGTTGAGTGGGGTGACTACATTTTCTTTGGGCTCAAATTTTGGCGAGACTGCCATTGGCTCAATATTTGGATTGGGTGCTAAAATTCTTTCGATTCTCGATAATCTTGTTGTATCAACGCCACCATTTGATTGGATTTTATCATCTCCCTTTTTGCTAACAACAAACAATTGTTCATCTTTTTTCTCTTCAACTGGTGCTCCAAATTTAATATTGTCTTGAATCTCTTTTTCTCTAACCTCTGCAAGTACCTCTGATACCTCTTTTCTACCTCTTTGTTTTTGATTCTTTTTATGTACCATTCTTGTTATTTATTATATATATGTGTATGGGTGTATGTGTATGTTTTTTAAATACTATCTATCAGATGATTACAGTTTTACTATATATACAAGTATAATATCTTAGGAAGTATTATTGCTAATATATAGAAATCTATATATTTTAAAATGTATGTACAAAGATAATAACTCTGATTAAAAAAAAAATTAAATATTTTCGTTCGTTTTTTCTAAATTTTTTTTTTTTAAAAAAAGTAAATTTTTTTTTTTTATAAAAGGATACTCTATTTACAATCTGGAAAAACTTTCAGACACATAACTTTGGATATTAATAATAGATCAAGATAAACTATGATTAGTAACGTTCATTGACAACATTGTTAATCATATTACGAAATAAAAATTTCAAGAAAACGTAATCTATGATTTCTTTTTTTTTTAATAGCAAAAAAAAAAAAAAAAATAAAAACTCAAAATTGAATTATTAATCAAATGAGTTTACTATTATTTGTCTGAAAGAGAATGGTTTTACTACTTTTATACAAGAGTTACATATCAAATACATTTGAAATTATCTAATTATTTATTGAGTGTTTTTAGGGTTATCTATGAATAATTGGCGATAATTTTAAGTTTATTTCATAGCATATTTGTTGTACTGATTGCTCTAATATATCTATGTCTTGTTTTGGTGTAATTTTAAAGGTTTTGACCACTGGTAAAATATTAGTGGCCTGTATTACTGCCTTCTTTATATTATCTCTATTTGGGACTGATTCTGCTCCATTGATTTCTTGATAAAAAGTGTTTTGTAAATAATATGATCATATACATAATCACAAAAGTATTTATCTTGTGGATGTCGTTCGATAAAAACTTGTTGTGACTTGGGATAATAACAACGGTTTCGTTTTTATGGGGTTTTTGGTGAGAATGGTGTATTTTTTTGTACTGGTATTTTTGAAGGTATCGTAGTTCAGCAAAATTGATGGATCTTTCATCCAGTCAAACAATATTGTTTCTATAAAATAATCGGCGATGAAAATCAAAAGAGTGATGATGAGTTAAAGTCAAAAAGATAAAACTTGTTCTCCAAGTATAATTGATGGTGGTAAGCATAATTTATCAACATTAATAATATGAAAACAAAAATATATATTAATACTCCATAATAAAAAGAAACAGCACCACCACCACCAACTTTACCAATAGCTAAAGAACAAGAAATAACCACCAATCCAACAAACACAGAAACAACAACACCGACAGTTGGTTAAAAGAAATCTAAAAACATTCATACCAAATGGTAGATATGATTGTGTGTTGTCACTACCATTGTATATTAGGTACTATTAGTAAAAGTTAATTGATTAATATTTAGTTTTTATTTACAAATCACTAATACAACCCGATAAAAGATTTATCAAGATTGAATACACATTATAGACTCTCTTTCTCCAAAACGTGTATAATCCAACAAAATTGTATGTTGGATGTAGATAAACCATTGAATGCTAGTGGAGTAAATAGGATTCGATATTTTGATGATATGCCTTTAGATGCAGGGATATTATGAACAAAGGTTTGCAAAGAAATTGGTTTTTAGTGGATCAAAGTAAATATTGAACGAAAAGGTGAAAAGTATCTTCGCAGTCCTTTTTGTAAGAGATAGTGCCATCACTATATGTCACATGAATAAAATGTAGATAAACTAGCGGTTATTGATTGTAATTTCTTTTAATTTTTAAAGTTTCGTTGTTGGGTCATAGTACTCGATCATGTTTCCTTTGTAGTAGAGATGTGTAGTAGGGGGATTAGAGATGTGTGGCGTGGTTGAAGTAGTGTTTGATGGTTCAGGGGTACTGGATGGGACGTCAAATGGAGTAATATTAGAGTAGAGCATCATAAACAATATTAAATACCATTGATATATCAAGAGTGATTGATATTTGTGGAACTACAAAGGTAACAATCATTTGATTGGCAGCTTTTAATGTATTGGCATTGTTGGAGTTCAACTCGATATTGTATATTTCATTTTACTTTGCTAAAATCATGTACTTGGGCAACAATATTTGAATTGATACCAAAATCTTTACCAATAGTATAAAATACATTAAGAGTGCAATAATTCAAGAAAGGGGTCGAATTCGTTGCCATTCCCAAAAAAGTGATACTTTTGTGTTATTAATTTTTTCAATTTTGAATTTTTTTCTGTCGTGGGTCAAAACCTTCCGACGCACTTTAAGGGTTAATAGTTTGTACTCTTGTATGCTGATCAAGTGCTTTTTTAAACTATAATGATTGTAGGTATTATATAAGACGGAGATCAATGAACATACTTTATAGATACATAAAGATAATCACATACTTTTTATTATTATGTAATATTAATACTATTATTATTAGATCAAAAAATCAATATACTAGTTAGAAAAATTAACTTTCCCATCGGGTACCAGTGAGTCAAACATTAGTTCTCGTACTAGTAATAGTCTTGTAATTAATTAATTTAAAAATATTGTAATTTATTTTTAGAAAGATGCCCAGGATATAATTCAATGGAAAATTATATTTCATTTTTTATTTTTTTAAAAAGTTAGGTTTTTTTCCATGATGGAGTTGTTCTCATATCTCTGGTACCGTCAGCCTTTACAAACTGAGGGTGTGTAAATCTTTTATCTTGATTTCCATCCTTTGTAAGGGGCATTTTTAAATCCGTTGTTCCTCTCTGAGACCTTTTTTTTTGAATATTAAAATAAATTTTAAATATTAATATAAACAGATAATAATAATGTTATTAAATACTAACATGATTTGTGGAGTCTAGTTATTTTTGGACTTCAGAAACTGAATTTATTATTTATCGAAAATGGTTATAAAATAAATTTAAAATTAGGTGAGCTTTTTCCTTATTTGCAATCAACAGATAACAAAATATTGATCTTAAATATGAATTAAATCTCAATGTTTTTTGACAAAAAAAAATTTTTTTCGAAGAAAAAAAGAAAAAGTAAAAAAAAAANAAAAAA
>AJWJ01000338.1:0-25266 GCA_000277445.1 Polysphondylium violaceum
AAAAAACGAATGAATGTTTATTTTTATAAATTTAAAGTTTTTATGTTTTGAAAATCATGCCAAATAACTCCATCCATTACAAATAGGAATGAGTCGTGTCCCATAATATTATTCTGGTATTTAATATTATATAAAAACAATAAATAAAGATCATCTTATCCAGTCTGTTTTGAGCACTCATTCTCACCACAATAGAAGCCTTTTGTATTGTGTTTTATTATCATTCATGTGTATCATATATTGGACCAAAACTAAAGATAGTATTAAAATAGATTCTTTACAAGATCTATGATTATTCGGTGGTTTTTTAACTTTCAAGAATTAAATTTTATTTATATATTATATTTTTGAACTAAAAAAAAAAAAAAAGAAAACCAACCCAAATAGATAGAAAGTTAGGAAGGGTATGAACACAAAGAAAATATTGGTTTGAGCTACATTTTATTATAAAAGTTTCAATTACACTAAGTTTTCAACAAGAAATGTTGAACAAACAAAAGAATATTTATTTATATAATTTATTTTTGTGAAGAAGCAAACCTCTTTCTGGTTTACTTTTTTATTATTTGTTCGTTGGTTACAATAGCTATGGCGGGGCGAATTCTAAACATCTCTATTTCATTGGTTATTTTTCTATTATCAAAAGCAAGCTTATTCATATTAAATATCTCAAGATAACTATTAATATTATTACAAGAGGGGCTTATGGAGTACTAATATATTTCTTTGAATTTAATTGGGAAAAACTATACTATATAAAAAAATTTTAATATTTTTACTTTCCCTGTTTAATTTGGTCCCAAATTAAAGTATTATTTACAAGTGAGTATTGAGAATCTTTTGATACAATAATAAAGAGTTTATTATTATTATTTTTGTTGAGTCAATTACAATATTTTACAAGGTCTTTTATAGTTAGACAAAAATCTCTGGGTAAAAGATAATCCACACAATCATACTTTTGAGATAACATTGCTTGCTCAGTTAGTGGGCGAAGAGGGAGATCGTATTGACGATGGTTTTCTAAAATGTACTTTATAATACTACAACTACCGGTACTTGCTGCTTCTTCCAAGAGCATTGTGTATTCCTCTTGTGTGGGGATACGCAGACCTTTGTCATAGAGATACTGTAGTGTGAGTATTCTACCTCCTCTGATAGCACCTCTAAATGCGCCTGTAAAGTGTATTGGGTCATTTGATAGTTGATACATTGTTTCAAACATCAATGTAAATAATCTTGTGTTTTGGACAGTGCATCTCTGTGCAAAGAACTCCAATGCTTTGGCGAGACAAGGCATCATGTCTAGAGTTGGTGGACAGATGGCAATCACTGTTCTTAATGTTTTTAGTGAACAAAGAGGCGGGATCGAGAGTGTTGACCATATTCTAGTTTTCTCAAAGTTAACGCCACACTCGTGATAAAGGTACAACAAAACATCTGGATTGTTGTTTTGGTGTACACAACTGATGATAGTATTGATATGAAAATATATATCCTTGTCTATGCCAATTCTACCCCATATATATTTAAAAGCCTCTAGATTTTCTGTGGATTTAAAAAGATCTAGGACTTCAAGTGGTGTGCGAAGTGTATCGACAATGTACTCTATAAGAGGTATATCATCAAATGGTGGAGGGTTGACATACGATAGACGAAAATGACTCGGTAACTTGAGAGTGGGCATGATTGCCTTGAACTTTTGATAAACTTGAAACTTACGATTTTGGAGAGCATAAAAAGACATCTGATTCAAATGGCTTAGATTCAATAGATTATTGTCCATCACGTGATTAATCATATCTTCGGTTGGGTGGCGGACAAGGTCGTTAAAGGGGTTACCCAAGAGGGTGAAACTGTAAACATTGAGAAACGACAAATCAAATGTTTTGAATAAATGCATGTATATCTCGAGACCATTGGCCTTTACAGCGGCCGAAAACAATCTTGCCAAAAGATTATTGGTGTAAAAGTCTTTTTTCCTGTAGCCAAAGAAAAAGAATGATTCGGCAAAGTATAGAGAAATCAATTTGAACACTTCAATAGAGCCTGTCTCTGCAGAGCTGACCAACACTGATTCTTTATCTTCCAACGTCATGTTATTGAAGAGGTTCTTGTTGAAAATATCTTTAATATACTGGGTATTTTTTGTTGATATGGTTTCTTGGATGATGCCTTTATAACTATAGGGATGCAAAAACCCAAACATCTCTGTTTTAAACTTTGCGACAATGTCCATGTACCCCTTTGAGCAAATGGATTCAAAAAAACTAATACTTTTCCAAAACTGTTTTCTCTTTTGCTGTAAGAGATACTGCAGTGCCTTGTAATTTCCTTGTTGTGAACAATAGTACAAAACATCGTCAACTTTGCCAAGCATAGAAAATGATTCATCATCCAGTTGTTCAATGATTCCAACAAAGAGATCTATATCTTGTAAGGCCAAAAGTGCTTTTACACCATCCACTCCATCCAGATACAAGTATTCTTTATTGGCCAGCTTTAGTTTAATTAGCTGATAATACTTTCTATCTAGCAAGAAACTTAATTTTACACAGTATTTATAATTGATTGTCCGACAATTGAGCCCATGAGCCACCTGTTGGAATACCTTTTTCCTCAAAAAAGAATCTAAAAATACAACTTGTCTAAACAAACTATCCATCATTTAAATGTTTAGGTAAACTTTGATACATGATTTGTAAACAAAATCTATTAATTTGAATAATAAATAGATTTGTGTGAATAGAGGAGAATTGTAAACCAAGGGACCTTTTTCAAAAAAAAATTTTCAAAAAAAAAATCAAAGGACCTTTTTCAAAAAAAAAAGTGTTGAAAAGAAACCACCCCAATGAAAGAAAACTATGAAGGATTGGATATATTTAAAAAGATATCGTCATTATTAGAAAGTAGTTATGGTGTGAACGGGAAATCTAAATTAATATCATTGGTTTTAGATTATAATCAAGATAGTAGTAATAACGATAGTAACAACAATAATGTAAATAATGATAGTAGCAACAACAAAGTTCTTTTATCTACACAAAAAGTTTTATTAACAAATGGTATTTATTGGAAAAACATACTTTTTTAAAAACACATATTAATGAATTTATTTGTATAGATGGATTAACAATCATTAGATCACTATCAAATGATTCACCAATATATAATATTCTTTTACAGCAATGTACATTGATAAAGAATCAATTTGGTGTCGGTGTATCACAATTTGTTATTATACTGAATGGTATATTACAGAGATCAATGAAACTAATGAAACAATACAACATTCATTCAAGTTTAATTATTGATATGTTGAGAAGATGTAAAACAACATTACTATCATCTGGGTTTGATAATTTAACAAGCATTAAACAAATTGATATAAAGAATGACAACATTTTAGAATCTATTATAAAATCAAATTTATCTGGAAATGTACTTGGACATCATTCAAATACAGTATTAAAACTCATAAAACAATTGATGACTATAATACCATCTTTACAATCACAAAGATACTCTATACTTTCAATCATTGAAAATGATGAGATTACTCTCGATTCTAGTAACAGTAGTAATCTTAACAATACATCATTGGACTCTAGCTTTGTATTGGATGGAATTATGTATCCAAAAACATTTACTTTTGCAGGCTCTGAAACATTATCCAAATCAATTTCAAATCCAAAAATATTATTATTAAATAATCAAGTAAGCTATTAATATATTGTTTGTTTTATCTACACATTATTTATCTCTAACCAAACTATATTTCACAACAGATTGAATTAAAGAATCAAAATGAATATTCAAAAATAGAAATAGACCAAGTTGATCAATTTGTAGAATTTATAAACAGTGAGAAAAAGATAGTACTGGATCAATTGGCAAATGTGTATGACAACGATATACAAATGGTGTTGAACAAGAGAATGATTGGTGATTTGGCTATACAAGAATTTTCAAAACATATTCACAAGACAAAGAGACCAATTCAGTGCAGCGGGAATATACCCGACGCCCAGATGAAATCGTTGCAAATAGCACTTGGTGGTGCGGTTCAGAGTACTTTAAATGATTTGTCAAAAGAGAGTAGATTCTATGGAACATGTAGACAATATCAACAAATCCTGATTGGTAAAAAGAAATATGAATGTTTTAGTGGCTGTGGCTCTCGATACGCCACCATAGTGCTCCGAGGCAGCAGTAGTAGATTTCTAGAGGAGGCCAAAACAGGCATTCAAGATTGCATCAAGGCAATCCAGACCATCGTCACTGACAAACACCAAGTGGCAATTGGAGGCGGTGCATTTGAAATTCAAGTATCAAAATACCTGCAATCCAGTATCGCAACACACAGTGGCAAAGAAAAGATTATTTTAAACAACATCATTTGTGAATCGATTGAATACCTCGTTCAACTAATTGGCGACAATAGTGGCCACAATGGTCTTCATCTCCTCAAACAACTACAATTGGACCCCGAGCCAAAGAGCATTAATATCCACAATGGTTCAACTCAATCTCTCGACTCGTCAAATATTTTTGAACCTCTCTCGAGTAAACTATCAATTTTAAACTCTTCTCTAGAAATTGCTTCACTATTACTTCAAATAGATTTAGAGTCCTAATTATCAAATATGTCATATGCAATTTGTGACCACTTTACCAAAAATGTAAAAAAAAAAAAAAAAAAACAATAAGTAAGGTCCTCGTCTTTTTTTTTTTTACTAAGGTAATAAATCAGCTATTTGTATTATATTAATAAATATTTAAACAAAGGGTGACATAAACACTAATATCTCTTTAAAAACATATGTTATCTCCTATGTATTATAAAATCACTGTTATTTGTCAAGAAATATGACAAACTTTGTAACGTTTACGAAAATTTGTCGTGAAAAATTCAAATTTTTCATTTTTTTTGATTTTTTTTTTTGATTTTTTTTTTTTGAAAATTTTTTTCCGCGAGGCCCTCAATCGTTTAGAACGTAAAGTACAGATTGTCTGCGCTAAGGTTATCATCATTTACCCCCTATACATAGAGAATGGTACGATATCATACATCCTTTATATATCACACCTATGTCATATCATTCGTTGTTGATTCACATACACGATGAGAGGATTGATTCGATGTGTGGCGATTGATTGATGATTGATGTAGACATAGATTGATGAGACATTGTCATTCCAATACTAATACCAATACACATATAGGCCGTTGATAGATCACACAGATTCGCAAGAAAGACTGGCAGAAAGACTCTCGTCAGTCAAAACCCATATCTTGCTCTTTTAGTCAAGGTAAATTTCATTATAATTAGAGATGATTGAGGATTGAAACAGGTCTTTCTTTAGGTTACAAACAGGATTGTGATGAAACAAGATTGATTTAGTTTGATTGTGATTATGATGTGTAGCAGGAACTAACAAACCTATCATACTATAGTTATACAAGTTCTTAGCTCGTAGAACCAACTCTAAATTCAACAAGATCGTCTTAAAGAGATTATTCCACACCAAAACCAACAGACCACCAGTATCTCTTTCTAGAATCGCAAACTTGATGAAAGACAGAAAGCAAGGTAAGATCGCTGTTGTCGTTGGTACCGTTGTTGATGACGAAAGACTTTTAGACGTTCCAAAATTAACTGTCTGTGCTCTTAGATTCACCGAATCTGCTCGTTCTCGTATCGTCAAAGCTGGTGGTCAAGTCCTCTCATTCGATCAATTTGCTCTCTTAAGACCAAGAGGTAACAACACTTTCCTCATCAAGGGTGTTGTCAAAGCTAGAGAAGTCTACAAACACTTTGGTCGTGCTCCAGGTCTCCCAGGATCACACACCAGACCATACGTTAGATCTGAAGGTAGAAAGTTCGAAAGAGCTAGATCCCCAAGAAACTAAGATTCTCTGTTGTTTGTTTCAATCAATAAATAATTTTATAAAAAAAAACAATCTTCCTCTATTCTTTTTTATTTTTTCTATTTATTACATGTATTCAATATGAAATAATATAATATTAATAATAATATAATAATAACAATGGTTGTGGTGTGGGCATAATTTATTCATTTCCTGTTTTTTCCGCACCACACCCCAGATATATTACAAATATTGAAAATATCAGCGTGCCAAAATTCAAACAAATAAAAAATTCTGCTAAAAGCATGCCACACGGGTTGGTGTTTTTTTATGGATTTAATTATCTTGGAATTTTTTTTCAAATCTTTTTTTTTTTTCTTTTTTATTTTTGTTTTTTCTAAAAGTATCTGTAATTATAATTATAGATATCAATAACAACAGGGTTTTATTGGGATATGTCTCATAATACATATAAAATAGAATATGCAGCTACAGCTAGATCACTATGCAAAGCTTCAAAGTGCAAAAAAGGAATTGAAAAAGGTGAACTTAGAATAGGAAAGGTTTATCCTTCCGATAGATTTGAACCCGACGGTGTTGCCACTGACTGGTTTCATGCAAAATGTTTGTTTGAGGTATGTGTGTTGTGTTGTACAAGTAAAGTAACAGGGTAACCATAGTGTGTGGTGTTTGTTTCTAATCATCAATGATATCATATACTATTTAGTCACAAAAAAAAGCGAGAAAAACAACAAAAAAAATAGAGGACATTGATGATCTTGCAGGTTACGATGATATCAAGCCATCTGATCAAAAGTTAATTTATGGTTTATTTGAAGGTATTTATTTATTTGACATGTACTGATATGAATTAAATTATGGATCTATACTTATGACTACTACACTCTGCACCGCTGCGACTCCTAGAACAAAGAAAGTTTTTCTTGGGTAAGCCACAAAGTAAATCAAAGCCTAAAAAGAAAGATACCAGTAGTAAAGCTAGCAGTACTTGGATTGTAAAAGATGAGGATAATGACGATGGCGACGATGATGATAATAACAAGAGTCACGATAAAAGTAGAGATGAGGACGAAGACGATGAAGATGATATATTAAATGCTCCAGATTTAATGCCTACCAAATCAAAACAGACAAATAGTCATAGTTCACCTCATAAAGTACAACATAATAGTAATAGCAACAACAACAACAACAACAATAATAATAGTACTAAAAAGCCTCAACCTAAAAGTAAACAACAATCCCTTCAATCATTAATACCCAAACATTGGTCCTCTCTCGAGGAAATAATAGTGTCACAGGTAAATATTTATATATAATAGTTATTGGTGAGGAAATAGATACTAATGTATATCAACAACAACAATAGGATTCATATAAGGATTTTATAGGTGAAACAAAGAAATCCAATTATTTACCAAGTAATAATCAAATATTTGAGGCATTGGGCGCAATTGGTAAGCCAGAGAAATGTACAGTAGTGTTTTTAGGTCAAGCACCATTTAACAAGAGTGAGTGGGCAAGTGGATTCTCTTATTGTGACAATTCAGCAAGCAATTGGAGATTAAATAATATTAGAGGTTCAACTAGAAATTTGGTAAAGGCAGCATTGTTGGACAAGGGTTACATAAACAAACAAGATGACATTGAAAACATCCAAGAGGTCTTGAAAGAGATTGATTTGCCATCCAACAGTGTTAAGGAATGGTTTGTGTCCACTGCCAAACAAGGTGTGCTCTGGCTAAACATGAGTTTGACAGCCAATAGTCAAGACGAAGGTCACCATGAACGTGCCAAACACGAGTCGTTTTGGTTGCCTGTCGTCTCAGAGATTATTCGTACGATATTTTATGCAAAGGTGGAATCAACCAAACAGGATGGCATTGTGTTTGTATTGTTGGGCAAACATTTCTCAGAGTTTAAAAAGGTGATTCAAAACCTTCATTCCGATATCATGGGTGCCGTGCCAATCCAAATCATTGAGGGTGTAAGTCCTGTGCTAGAGACATTTTTAAACAGCAATTACTTTAAATCCATAAACAAGGATCTCCAAGATCTCAATTCGACAGTCATTGATTGGTGGAGACCTAAACCTGATGACGATTATGAAGAAGAGGAGGAAGAAGAGGAAGATGAAGAGAATGAAGTTGATGATCATCAACCAAGTGAAGAGGTGGAAGAGAAAGCACAAGTAAAGAGTAAAGTTCATAGTCCAGATATAAACAATAGCAACAGCAGCAAAAACAAATTAGGTATACATCCCTCAGAGAGTATAATGCCATCAGAAGCATCAACCAATGTGTTTGATATTAATTCAGTATTGAAATTAAAAACAGCAGCAGCCCCAATAGTACCTTCAACATCAGCATCTATATCTCCTCCCTCAACCCCAACTAAGAGTAACAATAGTCAAAGTTTGCCAGCATCATCACCATCACCATCAACACCATCATCTAAACCAATTTGCGATTTAATTATGGAAGATGGATCGATTCTTCAATTGGAAGAAGGTAAAGAAGTTACATTGGGTAGAAATTTGCTTCCAGCTGAATGTAAAGATAAAGCAGTGAGTAGAAATCAAGCCAAAGTTACATTTAAAAAGGCTTTGGGTATATATTGTGTTGAATTAACACCTCTTGGTCAGAACCCAATGACACAAACTATTGACAATGAGCCAACCAATCTTCAAATCAATGTTCCTGTATTTTTAGAAGATGGTGAAACATTTTATCTTGTTTCCACTAAATATCCAATGAAGATTCGTTTCCCCAAAGGTGTACCAGGTGCCAGAAAAGATTCACCATCTACATTATCCAAACCACCATCACAAAGTCCAGCTAAAAGTACACCGACAACAACCACCACAACCACAGCTTCATCCCAATCATCTCAATCATCATCATCATCCAATGCAAATAAAAACAACAAGAGAAAGAATGACTCTGACAATGAAGAAAAGACACCAAAGAAGCCTCAAGCACCAAAAAAGAAAAAGGCACCAAGTAAAAAGAAAAATGATGAGCCATATGATATGGACGAAGACTATGACGACTCTGATGATGATTATGTTCCACCCGATGATTTCGATAATGATGATTTTGATGATAGTTATACTATTCAAACAAGATCATCAGACAAGCCAATGTGTAAATACGGATCCGGTTGTTATAGAAAGAATCCAGAGCATTTAAAAGAGTTTAGACATCCAAAAAAGAAATAAATACTATTTAACATAGTTGTTATATTATTGAATATATCTTATATTCTTATCATCCTAATTAAATATTGAAGATATAAAATTTAATTTAATTTAATTATTTATCTGATTACTATTACGATTTATTATTACTTATTTATAATTTCCAACCTGAATGAATAGCACAAATACCAAAAGAAAGATTTTTATAAGTAACTTGTTGGAAACCAGCATCTCTCATCATATCGGCGAAAGTTTCTTGATCGGGGAATTTTCTAATACTTTCAACAAGATATTGATAACTATCTCTATCACCAACAACCAATTGACCCATGACTGGAATTACATTAAATGAATAAGTATCATACATGTATCTTAATGCTGGATTTGGGATTTGACTAAACTCCAAACATAAAAATCTACCACCTTTCTTTAAAACTCTGTGTGCTTCTTTTAATACTTGATCTACATTTGTACAATTTCTAATACCAAATGAAACTGTATAGCAATTGAATGTTTCATCTTTAAATGGTAAATTTTCTGAATTACCTTGAACCCAATCAATTGAAGGATCTTTTGTTTTATCAATTTTAAATATTAATCATTTGTTGATCAACAATAACAACAATAACAACAACAACAACTAACTATTATATTGAATGCAAAAAACATACCAGTAGTTTCATTATAACCATTTAAAATACCTCTTTTTTTACCTTGATCCAACATTGATTGATTGATGTCAAACACAGTAGCAGAGGAAGGAAGAGATGTGTTTTTTGGTGGATTTGCACCAATAGCTGGTAAATAGTATGGAGATTGTTTAATCTTTTCCAAGAATCTAAAAGAGATATCACCAGTGCCACCAGCAACATCCAAGAGATGAGAACCTGGAGTTGGATTGAGTGTTGAAATCAATTCATCTTTCCAAAGTCTATGAATACCCATAGACATAACATCATTCATTAAATCATAGCTTGATGAAACATTATCAAATACTTCTTTAACCATTGATTCTTTATCATTTTTATTTACTGTTTGAAAACCAAAATGTGTTTGTGGTTGTTCATTGGTAGTGTTGTTATCTTTTGGCGTAGCTGTAGTAAAGAATCTTCTTGATACAAAGCCATATGTACCTGTGGTAAGTCTTCTTAATGATGGAATCATTTTAATTTATCTCTATTTAGCAGCACAATGATCTGTTTTTATATAAAAAAAAAAAAAACGTAATATGCACGCGAATCAAACCAAAATGAATAATTTTTTTTATTTTTTTCTAGATTTTATATATCTTATGTATTTTTGAAAATAAATGAAATTAAACAACTTATTTATATGTTTCCTTATAAACCATTTAAACAAATGATTATTTCTTTATATAAAAAGTATAGTCTTTCATATGAATTTTTCAGATTAGTTTTTAATTTTTTTTAATTTTTTTTAAAAATTTGCTCTTGTTTTTTTTTATGAGTGATGATCATCATTGTTTTTTTTTTTTAGGTTTTCGACATACACACTAAGAAGTTAGGAGTAAAGATAAAGATGAACAAAAAGATATATTTTATTTTAATAGGAATATTATTATTGGGATTAATTTCCGTTTCATTATCACAACCAACCGAGTTTAACGAAGTTGAAGTTGAAGAAGATATTGAATATGAAGGCACTGGAGTAGAGAATAAATATCAATCATTGAATCAAGATGGTGGATCAGAAGCACCCCAACCACAAGAACCAGAGATCATTGCAACCGAAGTCAGAGAAGAAACTGAAGAAATGAAAAAAAAGAGAGAACTTGACGCTCTTCCATTCTTTAAGAGACAAAAACACTGGTATATGGAGATCACCTTTATTGTCATCATCATTTTCTACGTTATAAACTATTTTATTGGTGAAAAAACCAATCGTGATTTAGTCAAACTTTGGGGTCGTAAATTCCAACCAATTTTTGAACAAAACTTTGCCAAAGTTGGTAATAGAGATGTATTCACAATCATTAAAATCAATGCAAGCACTTTTACCTTTATTTGTACTGGTAGAGAAAATTGTAATGGAGCTCAAGTCACATTGGATCTCAAGAAAAGACATGATTTATTCTCTGTCTTGTTGGATGCCTTTGGTTTTGGTAGTCCAGATAAAGTTACCATTGAAGTAGCTTTAACCAAAGACGTTATGGATCCATTAATTTTTGCTGTTGTTAAACAAAAAGCTTTGGCTAAATTTAAATCTGATCATGAAGATGTCGTATGTATTATTACTATCTATTATCTATTATCTATTTATTTAAATAATATATTCTAATATATTTATCAAAATTTTATTATTAGAATCTTTTCTGTTCAAAATATAATCAAGCTACTGGATTATCATCATCTTTTGGTGTTTTATGTGATACTGATTGTCTTCCATCATTATTTTTAAAGAATGAAGTTGTTTCTACTTTAAATGCAAATGAAAATCTTTTTGAATCCATGTATTTCACTGATCATAGTTTAATTAATACAAAATAGTAAGTTGCTATGAATTTAAATAGTTGTGGTAGACTCTATACTAATAATTATCTATCTTTTTTTTAAAAATTAGTCAAAAAGCTCTTCAATTTATTTTTAAATTCCCAAAGGTTTCTGATATTGATAAACTTGTTTTATTAACTAAAATGGCCGTTCATTTTATTGATATTGTTGCCAAAGTTGAATTACCAAAGGCTCATAAACAAAAAGCCGAAAAATTAAGAGAAAAAGCCAAAGAATCTGTCGTTAAACAAGCCCACCAAGATAGACAAGAGGAATTACAAAAAAAGAAATTTGAAAAAATGCAAAAAGAAAAAGAAATGGTAGCTAAAATGACACCAGAACAACAAAGAAAGTATGACGAAAAGGAATACAAAAAACAACTTAAAAAGAAAGCCTCTGGAAAATATAAAGTACTTTTAAGTTAATAATAATAATAATAATAATAATAATAGTTTTATTAGTTAAAATAAAATGATTTAAATAAACATATTATTCATTTATATAATCTTTATAAATAATATATATATTTTATTTAATAATAATAATAATTTATTAAAATTCAGTTAAATTTTTACAAAGATTACAACCTAAAATAAATTCTTCACAATGAGGATGTTCAATTTTCAATGGGCATTGATCAATACCAGAGCACATTGGAATGGCAGTTTTTGGTTTTCTATTTAGATAATCACCTTTTTGTTGTTTTGTATGACAATCTGTACAGAAATGAGTCTTTCCCCAACAATACCACTGAGCAACAGAACAACAAAATTGACATTTCCAAATAATATAATCCCAACCATGAGTCTTGCATTGTTTTCCATCGGTTCCACGACAGTTACCACAAATTAAATCCTCTTGTTTATAATCATCACCATTTAAACCTTCATCGCATCTTGCCTGTCCAGCAAAATATGGATTCTTGCATTTGAAGCATTGATAATAAACATATCTATCCATTGAATAGGCATCGGGATTGTTGAACCATTTGGATTTCTTGTCTTCAAGTTCTTTGGTTTTTGATAATCCTTCATAGGATAATCTTGCCAATGCCTTGGCTTGAATCGTTGTTTTTAACTTTAAGATGGGTTCTACTATACTTTGGATTGATGGATGCTCCATTAGTTCTTTGCATATGGGACAATCTAGAAAGGTAAAAGTTAATCTAGGTCCAGATGTATTCTTTTCTTTGATTTTCTTTTCTACACAACCTTGATGGAAAATATGTCCACACTTTAATTTGAGACATGGTGCCGATTTTAATGACTCTACATAACATATATTACAATAATCTTCATTTGAATTTTTAAACTTGTTTTTTTCATAACATTGAAGATCCATACATGGTTCACATTTTGATTCATTTCTAATACCTATACAATTATGTCCACATTTAAGAATCTAATTTAAATTATTATTATTATTATTATTAATATATACATTATTTAATTATTATTATAATAAATATATCTTTGTATACCTTATTACAACTTGAATCTTTTTTAGTTTGACATTCTTCAGATTCACAAACATCTGATAAACCATCTTTACTATTGTTGTTGTTGTTATTTTTGATTTGATTTGAACAAAATCTACATTTACGAGAGACTAGATATTCTTTATATTTTGAACATGTAAAACCATAATGATATGGAGTAGTGTGACAATCTGAACAGAATTCAGTTGAGCATTTTGTGCATCTAAATCTATACTCATCTCTATGTTTTGCTTCTTCTTCATTCATTACTATATTGGTTGGTGATAAATAATATGATTGATTTCTATTGTTCTTTTCATTGTTATTATTGGCGTTTTCTATTCTTTCATATGCTACAAAACAACAAGGGCACTTGAAAAAGTTTGAATTGTTTTCAATTGCATCTTCAAATGTTTTGTTTAAAAAGCTTTCATATTCTGTTTTACCTAAAATTGACTATATTGTTATTGTTGTTAATAAAAGGTCTATGTAACCCTTTCTATATTTATCTATTTACTTTTATAACTATATGATGAATTTTATCTGGACAATCTTGAACAAGACAATTAATATTATTATTGCTATTTGAGTTTGCAATTTGTTTTTTAATACCAATATTGAGACAATCTCTACAAAAATTATGAAGACAATCATCCATTAAAAATAAATTATCAACAACATCGTTCTTTTTACATAAAATACAATGTAAAAGCATATCTTGATCATTCCCATCATCCATACTAGCAATTTGACGAAGAATCTCTGGATCTAATGATGAATTAAAGTTTTGTCCATTGTAATCATCATCATCATAGTTATCATCATATATAAAATTATTGTTATGGTTATTAAAGTTCGGAGAATTGTGATTAGATATTGTTGAAGTAGTAGTTGTCGTTGTTGTTGTTGTCGAAGCCGTATTATTGTTATTATTATTATTATTTATATTTATAGGATTAAATCTTGATTTTTCCAAAACTAACCAATCATCAAGCCCATGTTCTATATCATTGGGTTGTTTAAATCTAGCTTTAACTAATAATTGACCAACTATTTGATTATTGGTGTCTAACAAATGTAACCAACTTTCAAAGAAATCGTCCAACGGTATAAAATCTAAATGTAATAAAACCTCTCCAATAAAATTTCTTTTAAATATTATTTCTCTATCCCAAACACTAAATGAAATTGTTTGTGGTCTTATATTTCTTGTTATATTTCTATATATATCATAGAGATATTAGTACACTAATACTACTATTATATGTATATAAAACCTACAATTCAAAATTTTCGTTCCAATGAGGGCATACAGAGTTTTTAGATACTTTGGTATTATATGATTTTTCATTATATTTAATCTCAACATAAGAGTCTATTTTATTATTACTATCTCTTAATTTTAAATCTTTTGCTTCTAAAACTGTGATTGAGCACTCATATTAATATACAGTATATATGTATATATGTGTGTAGATAGTAATCTATTTATACTATACCGGTGACAGATAAGATTGATTTTTCATCGACGATTTGACCATTGGTAATAGTAGTATTGTTATTATTATTTGTTTCACAATGGATATCCTGACCAAGGAAAAAATCCATTTTCATTTAAAAACACTCGTATAAATATATAAATATAAACAAAGTAATAAATTAGTTTTGTTTTTGTTGCTATTGGTTTTTTATAACTTTTGGAGGAAAATTTTTCACCACGCAATACAATAAAATATTAAAAAAATTCATAAAAAAAATTAATGAACAAAAAAAAAAAAAAAAAAAAATAATTATGTATATCTCACTTTTTTGGGATAATATTAAAATTGCAGAAATGAAGTTATCCAACCCTATGCTTTAGAGATAGTGATCCTTTATCTTTATTTATATATTTTCTTTTTTCTTTTTTAATAAATGTGAATGATATTATACAAAAATCTATATGATTTATAATAATTAGTATGGCCTGACCAGAGTAGTGTTTAAACTATATTATCCTCTACTTACGTCCAAAAAAGAATATAAGGCATAAGACCAGAACCCAATCCATCAAACCATATTGATCTTGGATTAATAAAATATAATGAAAGCTTTTTATTCTCTCTGAGAACAAAGAGACTACAAAATGTGAAATATACAAAAAAGTAAAATAAAAATCCAAAGAGACCAGAGAATCCCAACACACCTGCAATAGCGCCTCCTAATATACAAATTGGTATTTGACTATTTGTGATTCATTATATTAATATATAAAAGATGTACATATGAATTACGATAATAGATAAACTCTTACCAAAAAGTCACTGCTTTATTGTTTCTCATAATAATTTCAGGATCATAGTGTTCAGGTATAACAGAATTTGCTTGTTCCTGTTGTTGCTGTTGCTGTTGTTGTTGAATTTGTTGTGGATGTAACATGTTTTCTAAGCAATATTGTAACAGATCATCAATAGAAAATGGTGATCTTTTAGAAAAAAAAAAAAAAAAAATTAAGTAAAAAAAAAATTACACACAAACAAGAGTAGTATGTTTATCAATCAAATCAAGACATTACACAGTTATTTATTTTATTTACATTTACATTTACATTTGTTGTTCAAAAAAAGGTTTAAAGGAATCCCACATTAGACTACTTGAAATCTTGTCAGAGTAATCCAATTGATCGGCATTCCATGAGCTTATACCTCTTATACTATATTTCTTTGCAATGTTTACTTTTAATTCAATCGTTTCTTCATCGTCATACCAGACCTGATGAATAGTTTCTTGTTGATCTACATAGTTCAGATATACGCTTGAATACTTGTCGCTCCAAAGAGGGCCAGAGGTCTTATTTTTTGGATCTTGAATCATATTTACAATGGCACCATAGTCCATAGACACCATTGGATGAGGACACGTTACCTGTCCATTGACATTTTGTTCAAGACTGCAGTCCTCTAGATTTAGGTTGGTTGCATTTTGACATTTATAAGTGTACCCGTACCATGGGATAGCCATCACCAACTTGTCTTTGGTCACACCAGTGAGTGTAAAGTTTTCCAATCCCTCTGGCACAAGCAAGAGTGGAGAGTTGGGCCCAGCTATGCATGGATTGGCGGGATATGATCCAAAAAGATCATAAAACATCAACACAAGGAAATCAGCGGCCTGTGAGAGACCCAAATAATCATAACATCGTCCAAAGGTGCAATAGGGCGCATAGGGCACGTCTACAGTGACTTGGTAGTTTGGATTCACCTTTTTCATTGCCAAAGAGACTTCGGCCACCAAGGCAGTGTATAATGCAGAGAGTTCATTCTGAGTGTCGTTTATCGATGCTTCGAAATCAATGTTTATTCCATCGGCATAGTTGTTCTCTACCAAATCGATTTGTTGTTTGATCCATTCTTTTTTATAGGTAGAGTTTGTGAGCTGAAGCAATGGATAGGAGGCTTGAAACACCAATCTTGCATTGTTTTCGTGAGCCACACACAAAGCCTCCCCCACAGGATCTGGATAAAATACTGCATAGGTGGTGATTTGTGACCAATCATAGTATTTATAGTTTCCCTGTACTATAGAGAAAATAAACAACTCTTTTCGCTCGTTTCCTGGATTAATTGGTTGGCACAAAGTCTTATTTGAACAAGGACATTGAATTTTTTGAGGTTTTATATCATCAACAACACTACTGCTACTGAGTGATGCTGCAAAAGACAGCGTTGCTACCAAAAACACCAGCAATGTTAAATATTTCATTTTCTTTAATAGTTTTTTAATATCTATCTGCTGAATCAACATATATATGTATATAGAGTATAAATTACACACAAAAGTATTAGTTTTTGTTGTACAGTGAAATTAAGGATATTTTTTATTGGAATTATATCATTGATTTAATTAACTACAACTAAAATAAAATGAATACTTACACACACACACACCCAGTACTACTCAAATAAATAATACCCTTGAGATTAATTTAAATTATTAATATTATTATTATTTTGTTTTTTAATTCGACAAGGAGTGAAATGGAAATTTTGAAAATGGTAATCTGTTTGATGATGAAATTTATTTATTTATATTAAAAAAAAAGTTAATGGTGAATAAAAAAAAATTATAATTCTATTGGCCGATGAATTCCTATATATGTGTGAGGGTGGTGTTTTTTGTATTTTTTTTTTTTATTATGTGTGTTATGTGGGGGGGAAAAATTCTCCATCTATCTCTATTACAATTATTATTGTTATTATTAGAGCTGTCTTCCCTATAGGGTGAACCATTTTCTTCACCAATAATAGAATATTATTCGTAAAATGTATAGATTTAAATCTCACATTTCGTGATCTATTCGTATATTTTATTTAATTTCCACAACAAAAAATTCAAAAAACAACTACAAAATTATTTTATATCAATTTTTCAACTCTGGGAAATTATATAAATTACAACACCACAAATGACAATGTTGACTGTAGGTGAGATAATTTACCTCTATGAGTAATGTCTGTCATGTGACAAGACAAAAAATTATTATTTTTTTGAATTTTTTTTGAATTTTTTTCTATTTTTTCTTTTTCTATAAAAATAAGAAATCTCGAGCGAGAACATCACCCAATTTGTAGATTATAGCAAAGCATTGATAGATATAAAAATGACAATCCCCGACACTATTTGCTTATTTGATGTTGATGGTACTCTTACTAAACCAAGAAATGTAAGCTTTCTTTTTTTTTTTTTATTAAAAGGAGCTTTTTAAATTTACTCTGATACATTACTGCTATAGTAGTATATCGGATATTTAAACTATAACAATTACTACTGCTACTACTACTATGAATGAGTGTGATTGAATCATTGTCCTGACTATGTTTTTTCTATTCTCTATCCCTACTAGGTAATTACACCTGAAATGAAACAATTCCTCACTGAAAGTAGAGGTAGAGTTAAACTTGGTGTTGTTGGTGGATCAGATTTAATTAAAATTGAAGAACAATTGGGTTCATCTGCTAAAGGTGATTTTGATTTTCTTTTTGCCGAAAATGGTTTAATTGCTTTCCAAAATGGAAATTTACTTGCTACTCAAGTATGTATTATTTATTATTATTATTTAATATCATGTTTTAAACTCTAATCATAATAATACCTGTGTGTATAGAGTATTAAACAATTTTTAGGTGAAGATAGAATTAAACAATTTGTAAATTTTGTTTTACATTATATCGCTGATCTCGATATTCCAATTAAAAGAGGTACCTTTATTGAATTTAGAAATGGTATGATCAATATTTCACCAATTGGTAGAAATTGCTCACAATCTGAAAGAGATGAATTTGAAAAATTTGATTTAGTATGTACAATTAATTATACCAATCTATTTAATATGCTCTAATCATTATATAATAATAGCAAAATAAGATTAGATCAACTATGGTTTCAATCCTAAGAGAAAAGTTTAGTGATTTTGGATTACAATATTCTATCGGTGGTCAAATTAGTTTTGATGTATTCCCAGTTGGTTGGGATAAAACCTATTGTCTCAGACATCTCCCTGAAAATGAATTTAAAAACATTTACTTTTTCGGTGATAAAACATTTAAGGGTGGTAATGATTATGAAATCAGTGTTGACCCAAGAATCACAAAATCATTTGCCGTCACTTCACCCGACGATACTAAAAAGTATCTCTCTGAATTATTAAATCAACTTGAGCAAAATTAAATAATTTAATATCATTACTAATAATAAATAATATTTATTTATTATTTTTTAAGAATGATCCTCTCTTATCGTATCTTCTTTAAAAAATAGTTTATTGTATTTTAAAAAGTTTTTTAAGAAAAAATTCTGATGACGTAACAAAATTCATAGACTCTAATTTTTCATATTTCAAAGTTTCAACATATCGAGTCCAGGAGTCATGGCGACAGGCATCCTGTGTAATTTTTTAAAAATGAGTGGTTGTTGAAAAAAAAAAGTCCCCAGATATTTTTTTAAATTTTTATTTTTATTTTTTTTAATTTTTATTTTTTTTTCACAGCCCTCACTTGGATGATCAGAAAATTTGGCTATATAAAAAAAAAATTCTGCATCATTTATTTTATTTTTTCATACACATAAATTAATATATACACATACAAAATGGTCATTCCAGGAGGTTTTCATGATGCTGTCCCAGTCGATGCTGAAGTCGAAGCTCTTACCCTTAAACACAAAGCTGATGTTGAAGCCAAATTAGGCAGAACCTTGGAAGTCTTTAAGCCAGTTTCCTACAAGAAGCAAGTTGTTGCTGGTACCAACTTTTTAGTCAAAGTTGAAGTCCCAACCGGTTTCATTAAAGTTAAAGTCTTTAGAGCTTTAGATCAAGTCACCTCTTCCCTCTCTGAAGTTGATGAATCTCAAGAATAAACGATCAAACTATAGTTGCCAATCCCAAACGATATTCATAGTGCGCTCATTAATCTTGTACATAAAAACAACACTGCTAAAATAAATAAATTAAAAATGTTGTACAATTATTAAAACTAAATCTTTCTCTTTTTATTTTACTTCATTATTTGTATGAGTTTCTTACTAAAATACTATTTTTAGTAAAAAAAGACTCTTATTATAAATACAACATTATTAGATATTGAGATATTAATCAATTAGTAGTATTAAAACTATTAAAATTAACATTTGTATTCTTATTATTTGAATTATTATTATTATTATTATTTGAATTATTTGAATTATTTGAATGATTTGAATTATTTGATTTACTTCTTTTCCATTGCTTAATATAGGAAGATAAAACAGAAGACATAACAATTTCTTTTGATTGAACATCTCTTAACCAAAGATGAATTAAAAGACTATTGTTGTTGTGATGTTTTGAACAACACATTACTTTGATTTGAAAAGAAAAACTACCATTCAAAACAAAACAAGTGACATTACTTTTTACCAAAATCAATTTCTCTTTACATTGAGGATTGTTTGCAAAATAGAATCTTGATTGAAAATAATCTTTGCAAGAGTCACAATGTGATAATGGTTTGAATTCGATATCCAATATTTGACCTTCGAGTAAGAGAGCAACTTCATCTAATGATTGAGGAGTATTTACAAATTTTTTTGCATTGCCACTATATCCAATTGTATCTGAAATATAAATTCTTGCATTTTGATACTTTGCTTGATTATTAAAATCTGGAATATAAAATTCAATTTGATGATAAAAGTTTCTATATAATGGTGTTTGAAAGGCTGAAAAAACATTTGGTAATGGATATTGTCCTGATCTTGGTGATATTTCTCCAACATTACAAAACCATGGAATTTCTTGATCCCTATTGAAAAAGATTTATTATTAATTATTAATTAGTAAAATTAGTAATAAAATGGAATACATACTTTGGTTGATTATTATTCACAACAGTGGAAAGATCTTTGGAGAAGGACGACTCTACCATTGGTGGTAAAGGTGGTGGAGTTGGAGGTACTGATGATAAATTTAAACCGTATGGTAGAAAAGATAAATTATCATAACAATTGAAAGCTTGTTGATTCCTTTATAAATAGAATTAGTAAACTAATATTAATTACATATTGCAGATAGCGTACATTTTTTTAAAGATTAAATACAAATATTTCCTTTTGTGTATTTATAATTATAAAAGAGGAAGATGAATCCTTGTTATTTAACCTTTGATCCTTCTCCTAAGTTTTTTTGGTCTTTTAGATTTAAAAGTGGAAAAAAATAAATTATTAAAAATAATTGATATTACAATAATAATTATAATTTTTTTTTGCCAATGGCAACACAAATCACAACAGCCAAATATTAATTTTTGCAGAATGATCATCTAGTACAACATCAACACACTGTGATTTTGATGATAGCAAACAACAAGCAGACAGTACTTTTTTCAATTTTTTTTTTTTTTTTCAAAGTATAGCAAACCACTGCCCTGTTGGTCATCATACTTTTTTTTTAAAAATGGGTTGGTTCTATTATAAACATCGCACACAAATTTAAACATGCATATATCAACAATAAACTACTACGACTTCACTATTTCCGAGGGGTGCAAAAAACGACAAAAACATGTTGATATTTTTAAGCAAAAAAAATAAAAGAAAAAAAAAAAAAACACAATTTATATTGATTATAGTAATATTAAAGTTTGATAATATATAGTAGTGATCAAAAGTAATCTATTTTTGATGTTTTCGATGGGTGCCATCATAAAAGGGGAGTAAAAATATTATAATTAAACATCCTCACTTAAACTCTGTATCAAATATCGTGCTCATCATCACAGATTATAAATTTGGTCAGTTGGAAAGCACTCTTTTATCAAGATCAAAATGATCAATGCAAGATTTATTATTAAATCATAAATTAATTACCCCCTCTTATATTCATTTTTTTTTAAAAAAAAATTCATAATTACATGTCATTTACCCATTATTATTTAAATTATTTCCACAATAATGATGAACATCTCTCATCCTGATAAAATATTACCTCATGCGTATATTTTAATTTATATGGAAATAGGAGTGGGGTGAAAGAGGTAATATTTTTTTTCAAAAGAAAAAAGAGTGTTTTTTTTTTTCATGAAAATAATATTACCCCTCCCCCCTCTATTCACACCACACTCTTTTCCTATTTTTATATATAAAAAAGTAAATATGTAATGAAAGAAAGGGGGTAATTATTATACTATATAAATCGAATTTATATTTTTGTTTTCTGAGGAGATGTCATCTTTTTAATAATTGTCAAAAAATTCATATTGGGGGAAAGGTATAAATATTGTAGCAAAGTCAAAATTTATTATTTACCATTTTTCCCAACGCATTTTATTCAATTTACTTTTATCTATCTACTGCTAACTGACATTATTCCTCGTCTTTCAATCTATAATCATGACAACTGCTGCCCATCAATCATCTACCCATCCTGGTACTGTTAATAGAACCCCTCATTTTGCCAAATACACCAAGGTATTTATTTTTTTTTTTTCTAGAAATAGAAATTTTATTTTTCAGAAGATTGTGTACAATTTGGTTTTGATTAAAGATATTAATATAAATTTAAAAATTATAGGATGTTGGAACTGCTGAACCATCTTCCCAAATCAATTTTATGATTGCATTAAAACTTAGAAATACTGGTTGGGTTACTGATTCTGTAAGTAGTTTTTCTTTTAAAAAACAAAATATATACATACACAAATATTAATAATATTTTTTAAAAATAGTTGGAAGATGTATCTAATCCAAAGAGTAAAAATTATGGACAACATCTTACTAAAGAAGAAGTTGAAGGTATGACAAGACCAACCCAAGAAGTATTTGATAAAGTTATCAATTACCTCAAGAGTAAAGGAATTACTGGTTGCCAAGAAGGTGATAATGTTAAAGTAACAACCACCATTGATAAAACTCAAAAACTTTTCAATACTGTTATTCATAAATTTAGTCAACCAAGTGGTGATCAAAATGATACCATTTACAAAAGAGTTGGTACCTTTACCATTCCAAATGAATTACAACAATGTGTTGATATTGTTGTTGGTTTTTAAATTTATAAATTTAAATTAAATAAAAAAAAAAATTAAGATCTTTTATTTTATTTATAATTCATCGTGTTGTGGTGGAACGTATTCTGGAGTTGATTCTGGTTCAACATCAACATCTTGATCTTGATTCATATTAAAACCTTCTGGGAAAGGGGATTTTGATTCTTGTTTTTGAGATTCATATTTGGCTTCGGCCAATTTTTCACCACTAACAGTCATCATTTTATAGATCCAGTTGGCAAAGTTGGTTGGGTTGTCAATAGAGTAACCGGCGGTCAAGGCAGAGGTTTCATAGATGACATGAGCAGATACTTTGACGATTTCATCATCGGCACCAAATTCATTTAATCTAGATAAGAGTTGTTTGACCAATGGGTGATTTGGATTGATTTCCATGACTTTCTTTGGTACGTATGGCATTTCCATTTGTTGGGATTGAGCCTTCATGATACGTTCCATATTGGCAGTGATACCCCAAGAGTTGGCAACCAAGACAGATGGAGAGTCGGCCAAAACCTTGGAGATGACAACTTTTTCAACTTTATCAGCTAAAACTTTACCCAAATAGTCGGTGAGTGGTTTAAATTCTTGAGTGACTTGTTTGGTGGATTCAACGTCTTCTTCTTTTTCGTCTGGGAATTTGACACCTTCTCTGGCAAGATTGGTAAGTGGATATTTTTCATACTTGGTGAGTTGTGGAACTACATATTCATCGATTGGGTCAACCATGTATAAAACTTCATAACCTCTCTTGATGGCTTGTTCGATAAGTGGGGAGGTTTCAACAGAGTCTTTGGATTTACCAGCGATAAAGTAGATTTGGTCTTGACCTTCCTTCATACGTTTAATGTATTGATCAAAGGTGGTGTATTCGGCTTTGTTTGATGGGAACATGACTAATTTGGTAAGACGTTTCTTGCTTGAAGAATCTTCAATTAAACCAATTTTAAGATTGGTACCAAACTTTTTGAAAAAGTTCATATATTCAATGGTTGGATGATCTGGGACTTTTTCTTCTTGTTCTTCTTCTTGTTCTTCTTGTTCGTCGGCGATTTCATCATTTGATTTTGGAGTGGCGATATCTTCTACCATGGAAATAAATTTACGAATGATTTTCTTTTTAATGAGTTCAAGGATTTTGTTCTTTTGTAACATTTCACGAGAGACATTTAATGGAAGATCTTCACAATCAATGATACCTTGGAGGAATCTTAACCAATTTGGAACTAAATCTTTGAGGTTGTCAGTGATGAAAACTCTACGGACATAAAGTTTGAGGTGAGAGGTCATGGCATCCAAATCAAACATATTGGCGGGTGGTTCAGGTGGAATGTAGAGGAGTGATTTAAATTCAACATCACCTTGAGCAGCAAAATGAGCATAACAAAGTGGTTCTTCAGTTGCACCAGTAAGAGTTTTGAAGAATTCGTAATATTCTTGAACTTCAAGATCTTTTGGTTGTTTCATCCAAATTGGTTGAGAATCATTGATTTCTTCCCATTCAGTAACAGTTTTTTTTTCAGTAGTTGGTTCTTCTGGTTTAGTTGATTCTTCTTCTTCACCTTCTTCTTTAATATCAACATCTTCAGTAGTCTTTTCAGTTGGTTCTTCGGTTGGTTTTTCAGTTTCAGCAGTTTCTTCAACTTCTTTTGGAACTTCAATTTCACGAGAAGTTAAAAGATAAATTGGGAAATTGATAAATTGACTGTAGGTTTTAATTAAATCTCTAACTTTGGTTTGATCTAAATATTCAAGAGAATCTTCTTTGATGTGGAGATCAATTTGGGTACCTCTACCAATAGTATTACCATTTGGATCTTTGGTAATGGTGAATGAAGATTGACTATCAGAAGTCCAAATGTATTGATCGTCATCATTGCTCTTTGATCTAACAACAACAGAGTCGGCAACCAAGAATAAAGAATAGAAACCAACACCAAATTGACCAATCAAGTTGGATGAGCTCTTGGCATCATTGGCATCAGAGAGTTTTTGAATAAATTCTTTGGTTCCAGATTGGGCGATAGTACCTAAATTTTTGATCAATTCTTCTTTGGTCATACCAACACCTTTATCTCTAATAGTAAGAACACGATTTTCTTTATCAATTGAAATTCTGATATCTAATTGAGCAAGATCACCTTCTCCTAATAAACTTGAATTGGTTAATGCCAAAAATCTAATTTTATCCAATGCCTGTTTTATATTATTAGTTTATTAGTTGGTTTTTTTTTTTATTATTAAATATTTTTTTTTTCTCCTATTACTTACATCTGAAGCATTTGAAATTAATTCTCTAAGGAAAATTTCTTTTTTTGAATATAATGAATTGATAATGATGTTCATCAATTTATTAACTTCAGTTTGAAAAGTGAATTGTTCTCCATTTTCTTTAATAAACTTGTCATCGACACTGACAGCGTTTGTGGTTGGAGTTAAAAATACAAATAAAAGTGCTACAAGAGCGAGTGCGACAAATAATTGGGTTTTCATAGTTGTCATTTTTCTCTATATATTTACCCTATAGGAAGAGGTTTTATTATTTTGAACTTTTTTAAAATGGGGCTTTCGATTTTTTATATTCATAAAAAAAAAAAAANAAAAAATTAACTTTTAACTTAAATTTTAAC
>AJWJ01000339.1:0-25253 GCA_000277445.1 Polysphondylium violaceum
AAAAAAAAAAAAAAAGAACAAAAATCAAATTATTTTCTATTTTCATTTATTGATATTTCTAGGCAAACTTTATGATATCTAATTTTGAACTGATTTTTTCATACGTTAATATTGCTCTCGTTGGATTACTGATTGGAATGCATTCATATACTATGTGGATTAAAGAAAAAAAATTATTAATGATTTCAAATAATTTGGTGAATGAATCTTTTTTTAGATTTATTGTTTTTACGAGTTATTGATAAATTTAAAAATAAAAAGGGGATTAAAATTTCATGGCATTTAAAACGTGGTCAAGAACTTTAGAGACTTGAATATCGGCGTTTCTCTTGTGGTGGTTGAATCCAATCTTTGGTTTAGATGAGCCGACAACATCGATACAGGCTTGTGGGAGTTGGAAGTCGCTGTCGGATGGGACACCTACATTTAAGAAATTGATGGTACCGAAACCTGGGTTGGTTTGATCAGCGTTGGCCAAATAGGAAGAGACTAAAACACAGTTGTCGAGATCAAATAAAACAGATTGTTTAAGATCTGCGCTATCACTTTCAACCTCATACAATTCAACAGCTATTGAAAATTCATTATTAAATTAGTAATATGGAATTGATAGAATCTAAAAATATGAATACTTACGGAAAACACCAACAGTGTAAGTTCCAATATCTTGGATTACTGTTGGCCAACCTGATGGAATTGGTGTAGTGGATGTGGCTTCATAACATTTACCATCAAAACCCATAAGATAAGAGGTTTGCTATAAATGATATTATGATCAGTATTTTCCTCCATTTATACCCATGAAAATAAACAACTTACATTGGCAGCAAAACTAAAAGTGAAACCACTGTAGGTTTTACCGTTTTCGGCATAGTATTCAAATACTGAAGAAGCTCTTTGTCCAGCAAAATCAATATTAATGAGACCAGCTTTGAATTGTAAATTACAAGATTAGAATATGTCTAGATATCAAATTAAACCATTTATTAAAAACATACTTTCATAAGAACTTCCACCATTACCTAAGTTGAAGGATGTGGAGGTAAAAGTACTACGGAATCCACTTGGATTAGTACAAACAGCGCTAGCAAGAGCAACCATAATCATTAAAAATGCTAAAGTTAAGAATTTCATTGTTGTTAAAGTGATAGTAGGATATCGAATATTTATTGAATATGTATTTGATGTTTTGAATTTAATGCCTAACAATCTCTTTTTTGAAACCTATTTATATTGTTGCTTTCTTTTTTTTATCTTTAATACTAGAGATAGTTCTTAAAATCTAAAAAAATATCAATACGTCATATAAAAGTAATCATACTTTAAACAAAAATCTATTTTTATTTTAACAAATTCGGAATACTCGAAAGAAAAACAAGATTTTGGCATTGGTAAGTTTTGGTTTATCAAGTTAAAATTAGTAAACAAAGGTTTTAAAGGTTTTATCAGAAAAAGATATTTACAATTGTAACCTTATTTTTATGTTGAAAAACACCATTTTATCATCAAAGAGTAAAAAGGATAATAAAAATCTAATAAACTATCTCATTAAATGCCTTCCAACAATGTAAAAAAAAAAAAAATTAAAAAAAACCTCCTGATCAGATTGGAAATTTTCATTCAACTTTTTCTAAAACCTGTTTTGTCAAGATGAACTTTAAAAAAACATTTAATAACTAAGAAAAACCTCTTTTGTCAAGATAGATATTTTTCTCTCTCTTGATCTATTTCGAATTACAGATCCATTAATGACGTAATTTAACTTTCATCAAAAAAGATTTCTTAACTTTTTTTTTGTTAAGGTAACACGAGTAACAGTATCAGGTTTACCAATCACAGTATCAGCTTCACCGCTAACATCATTACTCCTTTTTTAACCCAACCAACACATTTTAATAAACTAAACCATAAAATATATCAGATGAATTAATTGAAGCAAACATTGTAGCAATTTGAATGTGCTTATGGCCACATTGTCTTTTGCAGTTATAATGAACATAAACAATATGTCCTTGTCTTTAGGATTTCAGTTTCTTTCACTTCCTTTTATATCACAATCGAAATTTCCCTTTCAAAATTTTAACCCAAACCAATGAATTAAATAATAGAGTTTTTGCCCTTTCAATAGAGATTCAAGATTTAAAAGAGGATCAAAATATTAGAAAAAGATAACTTAAATATGAAGGATTCAATTGCATGGTTATTGGAAAGAGATAAACAAAAAGATAAAGATATCAAATGGCTCCAACAAAAAATTAATGATATAGCTATGGGTAATGGCGAATATAGAAAGAGAGTGTACAATAAACATAGCACCAAAAGCGAGCAAGAGAAAATATTCATTGCACTCACGTGTGCATCAGCAATGTCAAATTATTACCTCGAAGTTATATTAATGCCACTTCTTCAAATAAAATATGGATCTGTAAAAAAACCATCATGTTTTATATGGAGAAAATTCAGAGATATATTCGATACAGATAATGAATTCAAAAGCTATGCATCGACTAATCATGGGATTGACTTGGTTGAGGTTAGAAGATTAAAGAAAGATGTAGACTATGGAGAAGATGATATATCAATTGCTGATATACTGAAAGCGGTAGAAGATTACAAGGAGAGTTTACCATCGCACAAAGCTATAGTCGAAAGCCTTTTAGCTCAAGTTAAGGCTGATATTTTAGAAATAAATAAATAAAGAAATATATTACACATTTAAAATCAAATGTTAAGAACATCTAATTACTACTGTTACATAAACTATATTTCAGGATAAAGAACAACCCAGCCATGTTATCGTTGATGTCATGACCAAATTTGAATTCCTCAATACCAAACATGTTTACAAGTGTACCACACAGAAGATCTCCATTAAAAAGACTGATTTGAGATAAACAAAGTTCAGCTTTTGCAAATACTCAAGATTTCAGACATTGTCTTTGACCAAAAGCATCGTCTTGTGTGTACATTGCATTCTGTATGTATACTTTATCATTCAACGATATCAGAGGGAGTTTGTTGATGATATCTAAATATCTAAATTTAATATGTAACCACAAATTTTTCATTATTTTTATTCCAATACTATAGTTTGTTGGATTCTTATCAAAAACGAAAACACAGGCGTTTGATTGAAAACCCATTCCCAATTGATTTCATAAAAAAAAAAATAAAAAAAAAAAATCAAATAATAAAAAAATGGGTATTGCAAAATGAAAAAAAAAATCTTAATCTTATAGTTTTATATAGGGAGTTATCCAGAGGATTAAAATAGCAGTGTGTGTATTATAACTAAACTAACTTTATTTGTATGTATACTCGCATAAATGAAGTGTGTGTATATATTTGGGTTTGTTTGGGTGTGGTGTTGATACTAAAATACCCACCCACTCTCTTCTGTAGTGGGGGGGGGGGGTGAGTGTGAGTGTGAGTGTGAGTGAGTGTGTCTGTGAATGATGGATCAAATAAATCTTTACACTTTTTATCAATATCTCATTTATACATACACACTATCTCGCAGTATTATAGTAGTATTCCTACCTTTTTTCCACCCAAACACCCCCCAATTCAATTGTGTATAATATATTGGCACTGTTTATAATCATAACACACAACAACAATAACAACATCACCCTACCCTTTATTCTATTTACTCATAAACTAATATTCACCATCATAACGTTTATTTAGGTATTATAAATAATAGGTAGTCGTAGTATAATATAATAATATAATAATAATAACAATTAAATAATAATTAACAATAGCTACTACTGCCCACAAAACAACAACAGCAATATTATTATATCTCATTAGTAATAACAACATACACAATACAATATAACTCTATATATTCATTGTTGGAATTTTAATCATCATCATCATCAAAAAAGTAGTGTAGTGTAGAGTATAACTGTCTCTCTCTTCTCTATTGTCCACATATTTGTGTTTGGTATACTTACTTTGTATTTATTATATTTATTTACTTTTAGAGGAATCAATCAATCAATCAATACTCACTCTTCCACTTGTTTCTTATTCATTGAAGCGAACGCACGCACGCAGCAAGCAAGCAACAGTAATTAGTATCTATAGAGTGTGATGATGGAGGGAAAAAAGATATCAACATTTATAAAGAGTCGTAAATCTACCAGTGGACAATCTAGTCATAATCTCAGAGATACACCACCCAATTTACCCTCATCATCATCGTCGGCGTCATTGATTAGCTCAGCATCAAGTAATAACTTATTAGATGGTAACAATAATAGTACATTCAAACAACAACCAGGTACAGAGGATTACTATAAACGAAACACAAGACAAATACCAAGTATACTATTAGAAGATGAAATTGAAAAAGACGATGACTATCCCTTTGATTTTGAAAAGTATTATTACGAATCCAAAGAAATCAATAGAGAAGTCTCTAGAGAACTAGTCGTTATTCCCGATGATTCAGTTCAAAATCAAATTGAAAAGATTACAAAAGAGAATAGAATCAATACAAATCCAATTGTAATTATTAGTCGTCGTAGTAATAGTGTAGTTATAGGATAGATAGAGAGAGAGATATTAATATAAATAATAACAATACAGGATTATATAGAGAAAAAGAATCTTCATACAGATGATTGTATACAATTTTATTCATCAAACTCTTGGAAAGCAATCAAATCATTCAACTATACAAAGGATGAGAATCCAGGAACAATCGTTGGAACCATTTCAGAGGAAAGAATGGAGTTTAAAACAGATCCTATTATTAATAGTAACATTCCATTGGGTATATCAACACCAGCATCTAAGCAATCTGAATTGAATAACAGTGGCAATGGTACAGGTAACAACAATGCTAAGGAAGTAAACTATCTATTACAACAGCATCAATATCAACAACAAAACACAATCAAAACAAACGATGCCGATGAGTTGCATCTTCAGTATCTCGAAAGACAGTTGAGAAAGGATAAACAACAACAGCCACAGCAGGAAAAGAGCATGTTGTCGTACTTTACTCTTTCAGAGCCACCGCTCTCTTTTCCCGATCCCAGTGTGTTTCAAAAAGAGAAAAAGAGAATCATCGAGATCACTGCCAAGGACTTGTCGTTCAAGTTTTGGGAAAAGGAGGAAGAGACAGAGCCCTTGTTTGTCAGTATGTATTTATACGACATTCAGAAAAAGACACGACTCTCAGAGACGTTTCACTTTGACTTTAACAATGACAAGACACTAAGGCTGCTGGGCAACCATGCCAAGAGTGGCGATCAAATTAATTTGACAAAGAAGGCGATATTTTATGTCAACTCGCGATCAAGCGCCGACTTGGACAACATTTACTTGATTGTCAAGATTGAAAAGGTCTTGATGGGCGACCTCGAGGATCACAGCGAGCCCTATATAAAGATGAATTTAAAGGAGAAGGAGAAGGATAAGTTCAAGGACCACATTCGCTCGAGCGCCTCGCGTCTGGGCGCCTACCGTCAGCCTTTTTGCTGGGGTTGCATACCAGTGTTTGAAGAGGGTGTTGGCGAAGACACGGTCATCCGTCCACTCTACAGACACCGTGCAGAGATGACAGATACACAGCTGCTCGACTCGACCCTGTCAGAGGGCTCCAAGAGCGCATCGACAAAGAAGCTCAAGGTCATCCCGGGATCGTGCACCATAGACATTCGAGAAATTACCAAGTTGCCTAACAGAGAGGACGCAACCAAGCACGTGTACAACAGTTCGTTGGTTCCCTTGTCATTCAACACGACAGCCGCCCCCGCAGCCGGCTCAGAGTCGCCGGGCGACGTGTCGCTGTCCAGTTCGTTGGTCTCGACACCCGACCCCCTCTCACCTATCCTCTCGTCTCCACCCCTCAGCTCGCAAACCTCGTCGCAACAGACCCTCCCCAAGCTCGTGCACCCCGGACAAGTGCCCAGCGGAGTCAATACCGACAACATCTACAAAGAGTGCCAAGAGTTTATCACCAGCTCCAAGTTTGACATCAACACCGAGTTTGTCAACAACCTCTATATCTATCCCGAGTTGGTCAATCTCTCGAATCGTAGCGGCTCGGTGGCCGCCAGAAACATCACGTGCAAGGTGCAGCTCATGGAATGCGACGACAACGTCAATTTCGACGGCATCAAGTCTATCTATGGCAAGAGTCGTTCCGAAGCCTTTGTCACCAAAGCCTACACCTCGGTCACCTACCACTCCAAGTCGCCCACCTTTAACGACGAGATCAAGATCCGTCTGCCCCTCACCCTGTCGCCCAACCTCAACATCCTCTTCACATTCTACCACATCACATGCCAGAAAACCGATAAAGAGAACCAATTTGACGCCCCTGTCGGCCACGCCGTGCTCCCATTGATGCAAAATGGAAAGCTCCTTGGCGACGAGACATTCAATCTCCCCGTGGGCTACGAGTTTCCACCCCGATACATGAAGCGTGAGACAGAGAACCTCATTCGTTACATTGACAACAAGAAGCCCATCTTCCAAGTACGTTCCAAGCTTGTCTCCTCGATCTACAGTACCGATGACAACTTGAATCAATTCTTTAACTGTGTGTCAAACTTTAATCTCAATAGTCCTGCATCTCCTGTAAACAATAACAATAACAACAACAACAACAACACTACCACTGCCGCCACAACATCACCCAACACTTCCAATCCTGATCTATCAACTCTGGCCTCACCACCAACGTTGATTGACAACGGCAATGTGACAGTTGCCCAAATGATAAAGAGTATCAAGCAATTGCCTCAATGTAAAATAGATTGTATTATCCAGTTCTTGCCCATCATCATGAATCAACTGTTCAGGTTAATGACAAGTCCTGCGCACTCGTCAGAACTCTGCATGGTCACCTTTACCACCATTGGCGAGATACTGGCCGTTGTCAATGACGTGTCGTCCAACATCTTTGACAGATACGCCAAGTATGTGTTTACCAACACACCCAACTCTGAGTTGCCCGTATACGAGGTGCTCATCAAGACATGGCTCGAGTTGATGCGATTCCAAGAGCAAAACTCTGAAAACATTCTTAGATTCTCTCGATTCTTTTTCTCTCTGATTTACAAGTCGATGGCCTTGTCGCTGATTGAAAGAAACAAGAGAGAGGAAAATAAGACCCGTCGAGGCAGATTTGTGGGCATCAGACCCCAGCTGGCCAAACTCGTCGCCATCCTCAGATGGGAGTCGGCCGTCAGAGCCAAACATACATTCAAGTTGGCCAAAGAGTTGATTCGTTCGTTGGCTATGTTTATCTCCAATCTCCTCAGTATCGCCGATCGTGGCTATGTGTTTAGAATCGTGGAGAAGGCTGTCGTAGACTTTGACCAAAACCTGTCGACAATCCAACAGCAGCCATTGCCCACCCAACAGAACCAACAGCATCAAGGCGAGAATGAAACCGAGTTGTATGAACTCAAGTTTGAGTTTCTTCGTATCATTTGCCAAAACGACTACTTTGTGCAACTTAATATCCCGCTACCATTCCGCGTGGACACGACATTAAAGTTGCAGCAGATACTCAGCATCTCCAAACACTTTTTATCAGAGCTGCTCATGAACAACATTGCGTCAGGGTTGTCGAGCAAGATCGCGTTGGTGAGAATGGATGCCGCCAACTCGTTGCGTGATACATTGATCCGCATTGAAATGGATACCAGATGGCAAGACGTGACAAACAAGCAGAGAATCGTCGGTGTCTTTTCTAACTACTTGTCGATCGTGATCAACAATTGGGACAATATCAAGGACGACTCGTTTATCATGAAGAGAAATATATTGATCTCCTTTGTGTATCTCTTGAAGCACGTCCATCCAAATCTTATCCGTATGTGCTGGAAAGAAGAAACCAAGGCCAAACACCTCATCCTCTTTGAGATCCTGACCGTGTGCTCGGATCTCTTTGAGTTTGTGGGCAAAGAGATCTTGATTGAAAAGGTCGAGTCGAGCACCTCGTTGAGAACGTCGACAGCCAAATCGATCTTGGAGGACTTTTACTCTAACTCGAGAGGCTCGCCCTATGGTAGCAAGAAATTATACAATCGTTCGCTCAGAGAAAAGAGGGTCGATGCCAGAAAGAGTATCTTGGACAGCTACAACACTGTTGGCGGCAGTGGCAGCGGCACCGGCAGTGGATTCGTGCCATCGTCATCGTCGACCAATGTCCCCGGCTCACCCACCGTCACGTCTGTCAATGGCAGCGGTGGCAGCAGCGCCAGTGGCACTCCCACCGGCACAGGCACCATCTCTTCCTCGGGCAGCGGCATCCACTCGCATTACGGCACATTGAGAAACGAAAAGAGAATGAAGGGAACCTTGGCACAAAACAAGATCAATCTATCAGACTATGACGACCGTTTGGAAAGCCATCTCAGCTATGAGGTCGGATCAGTGATTCTCGACATTGCCGACGAGTTTATGTACGAGTATGAACGTGATCTCAAAAACTCGCATTCCTTTGACGTGTTGGAAAAGATCTTTAATATCCTCAACTCGCTCTTGAAAAAGAACCAACCTGTGCTCCTGATCCCCAAACTCTATGCCACACTCAGACAGTTTATATTTAAGTTCCCCAAGACTATCTTTGAAAACAACAATGTGTTTTGTCTCGAGCTCTGCAATGCTGCCATCCGTCACTGTAACTCTGTCAACCATGTCACCAGAGAAGAGGCCGCCGCATTCACCTATATCCTCTTTAGAAAGAACTTTGAGCAAAGCAGAAGTACCGTCAAGAACTTTGTGAGAACCAAGACCCAAATCACCATTGGTCTCTCAACCATTGTCAAGACCATCAAGGAAGACTATTACCTCAAGAAGTCGCTCGACTCTATCAACACATACGCAGCCATCCAAGCCGACAAGTTGGGCATAAAGTCCTTTTCCAAGCAAATCGAAGACCTCACCAAACGTTTGCATACCTTTGTCATTGATAACATAAAGATCAACAACCACAGAGACGATCCCGAAATGGTCGCCGATCTCTATCACAGAATTGCTGACAACAACAAGAGTAACGCAGAGACTCGTATTTGCTGGCTCCAAGGCCTCGCAGATTTCCACCGTACCCAGGAAAACTATGTCGAAGCCGCCGAATGCTATTTACACATGTCTGCGCTGGTGTCAGAGTACCTGACCCTCATCCAAAAGCCCATTCCCACCATCAGCGGCTCCTCCTCCTTTTTGAGTATCAACAAAAACTCTTTGGAAGAGAGTCACTCGTATATTGAGCGTGAGGAAGATGGCTCTGACGGCCAATCATTTACCATCGAGTTCTTTATGAAACTCGTGCAAGACGCCATCGGTCTCCTCAAAGAAGCCGACCACTATGAAGTCGCCAATCTTGTCTACAAACAAATCCTCATTCCCGTGCACGAACACAACCTCAACTATGAAGAGCTGGCTCGTTCCCATGGCGACCTTCAAGACATTTTCAAGAGAATCGTCGAGTGCTACAAAACTCAGTCCAGAATGCTGGGTTCCTACTATAGAGTCGGTCTTTATGGCAAGCCTTTTGAAGAGTTTTCCGGCAAAGAATTTATCTACAAGGAGCCCAAGATCACCAGACTCGTCGAAATCAAAGATCGTCTCAGAACCCTCTACTCCAAGAAACTTGGTGTCTCGGAGGACTCAATCACCATTATTGAAGGCTCCCAAATCGACGTCTCTACCATTGTCGGCCAAAATCAAGATAAATGCTATCTCCAGATCACATCGGTCAATCCATACTTTGGCGTCGACGAGGTGTCGTCCAGAAGAACTGTGTTTGACAAGAATGTCAATTTGAATAGATTTATCTTTGAGACCCCATTCACCGAGAATGGTGCTGGCCGTGGCTCATCAGTGGCCGATCAGTACAAGAGAAAGACCATTCTCACCGTCTCACATTACTTTCCCTACACCAAAAAGAGAATCCAAGTGTGCTCCAAACAAGAGATCATTCTCTCTCCCATCGAGAGCAGCATAGAGACCATTGACCAAAGAAGTGAACAAATCATGAATGAAGTCAGAGCCCAAACTCCTAATCCAAAGACACTGCAACAAATCCTTCAAGGTACACTCAGACTCCAAGTCAACAGTGGTCCACAGGAAATTTGTAGAATATTTTTGGCAGAGGGCAGCACCTATCATCCCGACCATATCAAACAACTCAAGAAATCCTTGTCAATCTTTTTGGGCAGCTGTTCCGAGGCCCTCTTTATTCACAAAGGTTTGGTAGAGAATCAATCATCACAAGATTTCCAAGAGGAAATGGAACAAGGTTATTATCAATTGACTGAACTCATGGAGACCTTTTCAGTGTATCCACCAGAGGGGTCATATAATCCAATTGCAATGGCCATTGCCAATGCCAATAACAACAATAACAACAGCACTGGCAGCAACACTCCAACCATTAATATTAGTTCATCTTTGGCCAACAATCTTGGCTCAAAGAGTCACAGTAGACATAGCAGTAGAAACTCTGCCAATGGAATAACTCTAGAAAGTTCAGTGGGTGATGATATCGATCCATCATTATTATCCACCTCTCTTCCATCTGGAGGCACTGGAACTCGTAGATCATTCACTCAAAGACTCTCAAATTCATTTAAAAAAGGTATAGACTTTGGCACCAATAATTCACCAAGTGATCTTGATAGAGATTAATCATTCCATCTCCCATCTATTTATTATTTTATTTATTTAAATAACAAAACACACCACACCCCACAATCTATATATGGTTATTCATCATTATCATCATCAACATTATCATCATCCCAACAGACACTACCAAAAATAGTCAAAATTAAAATCATATATCTAGATTTGTAATAATAATAAAATTAAATTAAATTTAATTAAAATTAATTCATCCCCATTCTATTACCTCTTAATCTATTAATTGAATTTTACCCCTCTTCTATCTTGGCCAATTAGATCTTATCCCATTCCCATCCGCATTTAGACATCTATTGGTATCTCTGTTTGTGAGTGGAGAGCATACCCCCAACCACTATCACACATAGAGTATGGATGATGAGAATATTAAACAGAAAATCGTATCCACCATCACAATGAGCCTATATCATACACTAAAAAAGCAACACACCCCCTCAGATATATCATTTTAGGATGTGGGGGTAGTGTTAACTCAATTTATCTATTTTCCCCCACACCACCCACCAAAACTATACACGACAGTCACCTATCAAATATTATAATCGAACAACTTACAAGAGTTATTTTGATTCTATTTATTGTTTTACATCTTTTTTTTCCAAAAAAGTAAATTAAACCAACATTTACTAAAAAAGGAGAATTGCAAACAATTGAATTCACTAATTCAGTGGGTTGAGTAAAAAATCTTGTAGTCTGCTGCACTCTCACCACCTCTACCACTTTTTTTCACTCACAGCAAAAACTCCCCATTAAACCTCTACCAAAATTTTTACTTTTGTGCAATGTGTGTGGAATACTACATTTTCGAAACAATATCCTACCCGTTTCTATGTGCTGATGGGATGTTTAATTGGTCAGGATGCAGTGTGGGATGGAGTATTGGTACAAATGCACACCACTTTTAATTTTGAGATAATTTCCATATAGTAGTACAGCGTTGTACGCAAAACCACTCACCCTGTTTATCATTGATTATCCCATCGTTTGACCAAATATCACCACACTTTGTACCTCTTGTATCACCACTTAACACAATATTAATATTATAAACACTCCAGAAAGTGAGAGTGTTTGTGAAAGTGTGTGTTTTTTATTCAAATTGCTATTTCCCCCTTTTTATTGTACAAACTCGTAGATTGGATCAAAAACACACTTTATCTCGATATTTTTCCAAAAATTTGAAGCGTATATCTATTTAATATTTAATCTTTCATTATTGTCATCCAGATAAATAACAACAACAATAATAACAACTTAATAATACACTTTTCCAATAGAATTTTTAAAAAAATACTGACTATTTCTTTGTCCTTTTTCCAGAAGATCTATTCATTTCTTTTTCCTTTACCTTTTCACTTTTCCCTACTGTTTTAAACTTTGACTGATTAAAAATAATTTACTAAATATTTCTTTGAATATTTTACTTTGATCACATATTAAATACTATACACCTTTTCCCTATCGATAATATATAATATATAAATAATAATATGAACTACGACTTATCACTTCAACATCAATTCTCTCCATCCAAAGGAAATTCAAAAAAAAAATAATAATAATAATTATGAACAAAATTTTAAATCAAAATCAAATAATCAAACACCACAACATGTTCCTCAATACACTCAACAAAACCTTCATCCACAATTGGTATTACAACCACAATCACCATTAATTAAAAAAAATGTAAATGGTCTCTCATCAGCAAATAGTAGTTGTCCAAATAGTCAATTAACTTCACCAGTAAACATGGGACACAATCAAAATTTCAATAATAATTGTTCAACACCATCACAATCATCTTCAAATAATAAAACAAAAATTTCACCATACTTGCAAGTATGTGAGCAAGAATGTATATCCACCGAAAATATTATATTAAACAATAGAAATTGTAATTTACATATCGTAGTAAAGAATACTTCATTTGTATTGAAAATTAAAACCAATGATATGTCACAAGTAAATTTTGCCGCATGCAATGTAAAAGCTGGTCTATACTATGCCTCTGATCCATTAAAAGAAGTCTCATTTATTCAAAATCCTCCAATTACATATGTGGGTTCTGCATGTAATAATGGTGAAGTATTTTCCATCGATACAAAGATTTCTATCTTGTCCAGTCAACACCAAGGTAATTTATTTTATATTATGGTGACCTGTGTACCCGAAAATAATAAAACACAAGTCCACACCGTTCTCTCATTCCCAATCCGTGTCGTTTCCAAAGTTGACCATATTAAAAAAGATCCAAATGGTGTTTGTGAAAAGAAACAAACCTTTATCGATATCCTAACCGAAAGACTCAATGTATTAGAGAATTACCATGTTAGTCAATCACAATTGATCACCAATTTATTAAAACAAAAAAAGAAAGGAAGTACCTCGATGGCCCATGGCAGTTCTGATCCAAACGAATATAGTGAACCAGAACTCTTACCGGGTACCTCATCGTCTGCCCTCTCGGGTGCTTTCTCTGTTTCTCCTCCATCCTCTCCATTTTCAATCAGTGGTTCAGGTAGTACTTCAAACAAAAAACAAAAAGCATCATCTCAAAGCAAAAACAAAAATACAGCCGAAAGATTCCTCGAATGCTTCAACCGAGTGATTAAAGTTTACAAAGATGAAGGATATGATAAAAAAGCTCCAGAATTATCAGATTTCTTGGAAACATTCACCGAAGATGAAAAATATATATTGGTAGATTTATTAGACTCTTTTACATTTGATGAATCATCCCAAAAAAAACAATTACAACAACAACAATCACAACAACAATATAATGGTGCTGAGCAAATAGATGATTTTTATGGTATTAATAGCACTGGCATCCAAGAAGAAAACTGCACATGTGAAAGCTGTCCCTATAGACAACAAGCTGAGCAATTTAATTTGATGTTATCTCCAGTGATGAAATTCCAATCACCAATGATAAAATCCATGACTCCTTTTTCTACCTCTCAGTTTTTGTAACAATAATAAATCATATGACTTTTATAACAACAATCTGTTTTTTCATTTTGTTTTTTTTTTTTTCTATTCTTCACAAACACCACTCCTTTTATATGCTTACTGTTTTTTTTCAATTTTGTCAATGTTGTAGCGAAATGAGTAGGGGTGAGATATATGAGTTTTGTGTGTGAATTTGATTGTAAACATTTTACATCCTTACCCCTCCCCCCCCACGCATGCATTATTAACTATCTCTTGCGAAATGATAAAATATTACCTACCGCTATGCACAATCTGCCCACATGGTTTGTAACATATTTTGTTATATGCCCAGAGTAGAGTATATGATTGTTTATGTTAATTAAAATAAATGAAATAACCAATTTATTTGTATGTATAAATGTGTGATAATTTTTTTTCAGTCAACTAATAGATTGTTTTATTTTAAACTACTCATTAATGTGTAGAGCAGATTAATCTAATACAATGAAAAATATCATACTATTAACTCTAGTATTATTAATTAGTATTTTTACATTATGTACCTTTGCTACTGCTGATAATACTATAAAAATTCATCTAATATGTCATTCTCATGATGATAGTGGTTGGTTAGAAACTTTTGAAGTAATTATTTTATTAGTATATGTTTTAGATACACGTGATTAATGATATTTATTTCCACACAAACAGGAATATTATCAAGATTCTGTAAGATTTATTATTTCAAGAGTTTTGACAGCTTTAACACTTAATCCACAAAGAAAGTTTAATTGGTCTGAAATGTAAGTTTAGTGTATTAAAATTAAAATAAATTAAGATATTAATATATAATTTTAAAAAGTGGATTTCTTGAAAGATGGTGGAGTAATGCGTTTGATGAAGAAAAAAATCTATTTAAAAATTTAGTCAGGGAAAAAAGAATTGAATTTATCAATGCTGGATGGGTTCAAAATGATGAAGCTTGTGCTACTCCAGAAGATGTTATTAGACAATTATCTATTGGCCATAAATTCATTTTGGAAAACTTTGGTAAAGAATATTTACCAGAATCTGGTTGGCAAATTGATCCTTTTGGTCACTCCTCTCTTACCCCAACTATTCAAGCTCAAATGGGTTACAAAAATTTAGTTTTGAATAGAATTAATTATAAACAAAAGAATCAGATGAAAAGTACAAAGAATCTTCAGTTCAAATGGAGAGGTAATCCAACAAGTTTGGGAGCCAAAAGTGATATTTTTGCTCATGCTTTGGATGATTTTTATGTTAGTCCCCCTCATTTTAGCTTTGATTTGGCTTACAATGTCCAATATTACCGTGATGAAGATCTCATTCAAACAATGATTAGATATGGCATTGATAAATCTAAATTTTATAAAGCTCCATTTATTTTAATTCCCATTGGTGGTGACTTTAATTTCAAGAATGCAGAAATGTGGTTTGATAAATTGGATAAAGTTGTCAATGGTCTCAATAAAGAGTTTGATGCTGGTCGTACCAATGTTAAAATTCAATATAGTACCCTCAAAGATTTCTTTGATGAAACCAAAGAATGGTTAAACAAAAACAATGTCCCAGTCAATTATTATGATCAAGATTTCTTCCCATTGGCTGATGATGAACGTACTTATTGGACTGGATACTATACCTCCCGTCCTTTATTAAAGGGAAGAGAAAGAGCTGCATCTTCTCGTTTAAGAGGTACTGAAATTCTTGCATCTTGCCAAAACCACTTGTTCACCGATCTTTTGGATTCTGCTTCCAAAAATATATCTATTCTTCAACATCATGATGCCATCACTGGTACTAGTAGACAACATGTTGTTGATGATTATCTAGATCGTATGGAAAATACCTATCATATCATGGATGAAGTAACAGAGAAATCAATGAACCAAATTCTTAAAATCAATGATGTATCAGTAATCAGAGATTTTTTACTTGATTTTAAAGGGGCCAATTCTATTTTCATATCTATTACTAATCCATTGGGATGGAATGTTAAAAAGGTTGTTACATTCCATATTCGTGGAAGTTTTGCAGGAGATGTTTGTCCATTCAAGGTTAGAGATCGTAATGGAGATATTGATATAGATTGTTTCTTAAAAGGTGGTGAAATTCAAATTGCATTCCTTACTGAAGTCCATCCATTGGGCTCAATAGAATATGAAGTTAAATATGTTGTTTCTTCTGACACTCGTTTAAATAATGGTGATAGAGATGGATTAGATATAAAAAATAAGATTATTCGTGTAAATCTTGATCCAAATTCTAAATTAGTTAAAAGCATTGATTTGCTAAAGGAAAGAGTATCTGTACAGATTAATCAAAACATTATGCTCTATAATGATTATGGTGGCGCCTATATTTTCCGTAATGAAGGACCTGCATTTTTACCACAAAGACAAGTTGAAAGCTTTACTGTATACTCTGGAAAATATCTAACCGATGTTATGATCCTCTATAAAGATGTTTTTGCCCATGGTGAAGCTCCACAACTAAACTACTATCATGATATTTTAATAAGAATCACAAACTCTAATGACAAAAACTTGGATAAGAATATTTTCTTTTCTATCAATACCCAAGGTATTAACGGTTATACAACAGTGAATAAGTTTGATACCGATATTAAAAATCAAGATTTCTATACAGACACTGGTTTACAATTAATGAGCAGACCAGTTAAAGAAAAGACCATGACAGAATACAAAAACTATTATCCAACTGTAAACATGGCCCTTATTGATGATAAGAAAAGAGCATTTGTGTGTCACAATGATAGAGCAAGAGGTGTTTCTAGTATTTCTACCGGTAATTTGGAATTCCATTTACATAGAAGTCTCATTAGAGATGATCAAAAAGGTCTTGATATCCCCGCCGTTGATGATAGTAAAATTAATGCTAGATTTGAGTGTTATATTGATAACTATTCAAATGTTTTGAAAAGTGGTAAAAAAGAATCACTAATCTTCCAACATCCATTTTTACCATTCTCTTCTCTTTCATCACCAAAGGCATCTTTGAATGGATTACTCAAATCTTTACCAGAAAATATCCACATTCTCTCAATGTATAATGATGGCTTTTCTTATCAAATTAGAATTATGAATATTCGAGAATCTGGTTCCTGTACTACCTTGGATTTACTTGGTCATTTTGGTTCAAACATTAAAAAAATTAAAAATTGGAGAGAAACTGATTTATCTTTAATCAAAGGTAAATTTTATTTAAATACAAATTTTAGTACATATTCAATACTAATATTATTTTTTACAAAATAGATTATGATGGAAATTTAAATCCAATTCTTGCATCAAATAATGGAATTTTAGGACCAAACAAATTCCCAATCAAGGATGATAATTCACCTCCAAGATATTCTCCTCAAAATCCAAGTAAAGTATGTTTATTACCAATGGAAATTAGATCTTTTGTATTGTATTATTAGTGCAAAAGATATTTTTTCTTATACATAAACCTATTCAATTCTTTAAATTACAAAAAAATAAAAAACATTCGTTTCTCATAATAAAATTGTTTATTGGTATTTTAATCGTTTATGTGTGTTGATGTGTTAAAAATAGATTTTGTAAAGCAATTAAAAACAATGAAAGTAAAATATTTTTATTATTTAAACAAATAAAAATTATTTTTTTTTTATATTTTTTTTATTAAACAATGATTAAATTTAATTATATCTTGATTATCTTTTCACTACTAGTTTCTCTGGTATCTTGTCGTCGAGATATCATTATTAATAATATAAATGATCAAGAAATTATAATTACAAATTTACCTTGCCCAGATCAAGATCCAACACTTTTACCTTGGTCTAAAAAAGAAACATGGGGAGATAATGGACTTCCGTTGCAAAACTCACATGTAAATATAACCATCCCTATTCTATTAGATATTATTCCTCCTAGTTTGGAATCTATTTATATTTTTGGAAATGGGAAATTGGTTTGGAAACACAAGAAAAATATATCGTTGTCAACTGGTGCTATTATTATTTGGGATGGTGGACAATTGATTATTGGTAGTGAAGAATGCAAATTTAGATACCCAACCTCAATCACATTGGAAGGAGAATCAATTTACACTGCTATTAATCATTCTATTGATGGACATCAATTTGGTCAAAAAGTAATAGGTGTTGGTAGAGGTGGCACTTTAGAACTCCATGGAGCTTCACCTGTTGTAACTTGGACTAAATTAAACCGTACAACATATTCTGAAAACCATCCAATAGTGCAACAAACTAGAATAATTACATTAATTAATAAAGTCAGATGGCCAATGGGATCGAAAGTTATTTTTGCCAGCACAGATTTTGATGAAAACCAAGCTGAAGAGAATACAATTGATCATTGTCCTGAATGTAAAGATAATCAAATTAAAGTTTTAAATCCATTAAAGTATCTTCATTGGGGATCGATTACTAAAGGTGTAGACGAAAGAGGTGAAGTAGGGATATTAACCAGAAACATTGTTATTCAAGGTAAACTTGGACAAAATTGTATAAATCAAGAAATTGTTTGTCGTTTTCTACCTTTTGATAATTTTGGTGGACACATTATGATTTTGAAGGGGTTCACAAACGCCCACATTGAAGGAATAGAACTTTATCACATGGGACAGTCTCATATTTTATCAAGATACCCATTACATTTTCATATTACTGGAAGAGTGGATAAACAGGGTGGATATGAAAAACCAGCCTATATTAAAAAAAGTGTAGTGAATAAATCTTTTTCAAGATGCTTTGTGGTTCATGGTACCCATGGTTTACTTTTATCGGATAATATTGGATTTGACTCAATTGGGCATTGTTTTATGATGTGCGATGGTATAGAGACAATGAATTCTTTTATTCATAACCTCGGCTTATCAACAAAATATGGCTTACTTCTTCCAACAGATAGAAATTGTGAAATGTGTACTGCTTTCCAACCCCATGATTTCAATGGTCAGCCAACAAAATGTTTAGAATGCAATGCAGTCTCAACATTTTGGATTACAAATCCCAATAATACTTTAATTGGAAACAGTGCTGCAGGTTCAGTTGTAACTGGAATTTGGTATATATTCCCAGACTATCCAGTGGGAGAAACTAGTATTTTGGGAAGAATAAATAATGTTAGACCAGTGTTTACTCGAGTATTGAAATTTTTTAATAATGTAGTTCATTCAAATCTTGATGGTATACAAATAGATGGAGGATTAAAGACCACCTTACCTAGTACAGAAGAACCACAACAATACCAATCCTTATCCCTTCAAAGATATAGACCAAGAGAAAATTCACAGGATGTAAACTCTAACCCTGCCAGTTCTCTTTTCACTGGAATCAAATCATATAAAAATAGATGGAGAGGTGGATGGGCAAGAGGTGGTGAATTGATTTTTGAAAAATGTACATTTGCAGACAATGCCATTGGACTTACAATTGCAAGTGAAGGAACAACTCCTGCCGACCCAACAGTTGGTCAAAAATTATACAACTCCATTTTTGTTGGAGAAACTGAAAATGATGGTGATGAAAGTTTAAATAACCCAAAGATTAGAGGAAGAACGAATCCTTTTGGTGAAAATGGACTAATGCCTGTAAGAGGATTCGAGGTGTATGATGGTACTTTTCATTTGGAAAATATTACATTTTCAAATTTTAAAGTAGATGGTTCTAAGAGAAATATAAGTGCCATTGGGTTTTTTAGGATCAATGACTGGCAAGAGTCTGCTAAATCAACATTAAAGAATCTTCGATTTATAAATGTGGATAAAAAAGTGCATTTCGAAGATACTTTAGTTGATGGTGATAAAACTTCCACCATCCTAGACTTTGATGGAACTTTGACAAAAAATGCCAACATGCAATTGGTTAGAAACTTTTTGTTTTATAATACAGAAAATTGCCATCCCATTTCTGCTTGGAATGGATTAATATGTAAAGAAGAGGCCAGACAATTGTATCTTTGTAATGATGACACCAACAACACAAGATATGATCCCGTAACCAATGATACCAGGGTAACCCTGATTAGAGATAAAGATTCAGATTTATCCATGTCGCTAACTGGCCTGCCAAACCATAATCCAAGAAACAGATTTCTATTTTTGGTTTTTAAAAATTACACCTATGATTTCCATTTCCCTCATCCAACTCCTAAAAGACTCAGAATACAACCAATGAATTGGGAACAAGGCGAAACCATTACCATTGGAATTTGTATAGGTATTAAAAAAGGTATGGAAATTAACATATACAAAAACAACGCTGTTGAAGTGTATCCAATCTATCCCTCAAACAGCTATTTGGTGACACCCTCTGTTTACTATCTAAATCCCATTACTGGAATGTTATATCTTCAATATTATCAAGAAAACAATAGAATTGGTGACAATTATTGTGGAGCATCAGGTTGTGAAGAAATTATTATAGAAATTGATGGCTATAATGCTGGAAAAGTAACTGGTGATTGTCAAACTAGTGCCTATGCAGCTACTTTTTCAATTTTCTCAGATTCACTAAACAAAAAATTCAAAACCCAATCATTTGATCTAGGAAATGGTTATATTGTCTATGATGATTTTCACTCTTATAAAGGAGAGGCGTACCTCTCTTACACACCATCCAATATGTCAAGTCTTAAATTTGAATGTAAACAATGTATTCCTGCCACTGGTTTCAAATTTTTAGAACTTTGGATTAATGGAGGTGACTATAGCAATCAATTTATCACCATTGGCTTATTATCCCATACATCCAATATCGGACATTCATTCAACATTACAAACATCTATTCAAATATATGGACCATGGTTAGAATACCCTTTGCAGCCATCACAACAAAAGCCAACACATCTCCCTACAACGGTATAATAATCAACTCTAATTCAAACTATGTCCAAAATCCAGTATTTATCGACGAAATTAATTTAATTTATGATAATTAAAAAGCAAAGTTGTTTTTTTTTCATTAATAAATCGGCAAAAGGAAAAAAAAATTCAACTTTTATTATTTATATATATATTATTTCTATATATATTTTTCAAAATCTGTGTGTGTTGTTTGGAAGATAAAATAATTATATCTGGTGAGAGTGTGAATTGTAAGATTAACCCCATCTAAATTCGGTCTTCTTTCTTCCGGATCTACCTTGTTGTTGTTGTTGTTGGAAACCACCAAAATCACCACCCATACCACCAAAACCGCCAAATCCACCACCCATACCACCAAAGCCACCACCACCCATTCCACCAAAACCACCTGGGAAACCGCCATGAGAATGACCACCATGGAAACCACCTCCCATACCACCACCGTTAAACATATTGAAAATATTACTAAAGTCCATTTCAGAGGCATCAAATGGCATACCGTTTTCATCTTGGCCATTGTCATACATTCTCTTTTTCTTTTCGTCACTTAGCACACCATAAGCTTCACCAATGTCTTTAAACATCTTTTCGGCATGAGCTTTCTCTTCCTCTGGAAGGGTACTATTCTTGTCTGGGTGATATTGAAGTGCGAGTTTTCTATAGGCCTTTTTAATTTCATTGTCATTGGCTTCTTTAGATACACCAAGAATCTTGTAATAGTCTTTTTTGAGTGATTTTTTGAGTGCAACCTTGGCTTCTTTTAATTGTCTTGCAAGATCCTCGTTTTCAGAGTCTAATGTTTGAGCTTTTTCAAAATCTCTAACTGCATCTTCAAATCTTTCAGTCTTTAAATAACATTGAGCTCTTCTAATATAAGCTTTAACATAATTTGGATCCAATTCTAATGCTTTTGAACAATCTTGAATAGCTTCTGATAATTTATTCATCTAATATTAGATAGTACATGGTAGTTGTTAGTATCATGATGATTTATATTATTGTCTTTTACAATATACTTACTTGAACAAAGGTGGCAGCTCTATTTGAATATAATTGTGAATTTAATACATCAAATTTAGGATCAACTTCAAGAGCTTCTGTAAATAATTGATTTGCAAGTGGATAGTTTTTAGAAGAGAATGCTTCATTACCTTCTTTTTTCTTATTTTCAACCAAACGTAATCGTTTGAGTGCAATTCTACTTGGTGAATAATCTGGGTCATATGTAAGTGAATTTTGGAAATGTTGAAGTGCTGTAGTTAAACTATTTTGATAGTATAATGCAAGACCTCTAATATATAAATATTCTGGATTTCTTGAATCTTCTTGTAATAAAGTACTATATTTGTGTTATTAAGTTAGTATCATTCAGTCTATCTGTCTCGGTCGGCTGTATTAAATATACAACGCACGACAACAAACTCTATACATACGTCATGAAATTTGAAGCTTTGGCGTATTGCTTTAATTCGATTAAAATCTTGCATCTCAAGACTTGTAATCTGTTGTCATACTTTGCGGTAGAGATTAAATTTTCAATTGAATTTAACGATGATTGTGGATTACTGGTGCAGAGATCAGGACTGTCCAAGAGTTGTTTAATCATATTAATAGTTTTTTCTGTATTGGTTTTCTCTGTAAGTAATTCAGTGTTTCTTGGATCTTGTACAAGACCTTGAACAAGTACTCTTTGGGCACTATCGTATTGACCCAATTGTACATATGCTTTTGCTGCTCTAGTATATCCCTTAATAAAAGATTTATCCAACTCGACTGCCTTGCTAGAGTCTTCAATTGCCTCTTTTAATGATGATTTAGTGCCAATGGCTAAATGTGCTGCTGCTCTATTACCGTAATAAGATGGTACCGCACTATCCATTTCTATTGTACAATTCTGTTAGTCCTACATCCTCTTCTTCTTATTATTATTATTATTGTTGTTGTTGTTGTTAAATATTTACCTATAGCCTTTGAGTAACAATTAATAGCATCATTGTATAACTGTTGTTTAAAGTAGTCATTACCTTGATTTTTCAATGCCTCTGCCATTTTATCTATATATACAAAGTATGCTTTGCCTTGTGTTCAACAGGAATAAATTAACAATATTGAAGCAAAAAAAAATGGTGCATACTTGGTGTTGTTTTTTTTTTTTTTTTTTTTTTTTTTACACATTTTTATGTTGCCAAGCGTAAATCTACACGAAAAGCAGGTGACAAATTTATGAAAATCGAGTGAGATTTAAAACTTGGTCTTGCATTTAGTTTAAATCTTGTTTTAATTAAAAAAGGTATAAAAATAAACCTCAAACAAAAACTAATTTTGTTGCATTTCTCAAACATTTTCTAACTTCTCACAATTCTAATACTTATTGTCGGTCAAGGAAGCGACATTTATAAAAAAATGAGAATAACTGCTTTTTTTTTTTTACTTAGACAAAGAGCATGTGATAGTGGGGTGATGAGCGAAATTTGTAAGAATAACAAAAATGAGAAATTTGGTTGAAGATAAAAAGAGTGTGAATAAAAGAGAGTAAAAAAAAGCAAAACACTTTAATTACACAACCCCCAAAACATAAACACTTTGTTATAATAAATATTCCTATATATATTATAAAAAGGTGTTCTCTTTAAAAAACTCAGACATTATTAGTAATAGTTACAAGTCTATTTATCCTCCCTGACTATCTTATCTTTATCTCAGGTAACTATAAACTATAGAATTGGTTTGTTTGTTAAATACATAACGTCATTCCCATTGATGTACATGATTTTCAAACAATAGATAATTTGTTTGGTGTTTATCCGTTTACGATAGTTTTTTCGTTTTTTTTTTCTTTTTTTCTTTTTTTTTCTTATTTTTTTCTTCTTTTTTTTTTTTCTAATTTTTTTTTCTTTTTTTGATCATTTTGTCGCTAATTTTTTTTATACTTTCACCTTACTCCTCTCCTATACACAGTCTATCTTTCGATTTAGGAAAAGACCAATATACTAGATAAAATGGCCGATGAACAAGCTGGTGCTGATAAACAAGTTGAACAATGGAAGATTAAAAAACTCATTAAAAATTTGGAAGCTGCTAGAGGGTAAATTTATAAATTGACAGTGACACAATTCCTAGGAATGTGTATTTTAGATACCAGCAGAAATGATGGATATCTAAAAATAACCAAATCTTAACAATCATACTGACCGATACAATTTTAAAATATCTATATATTATCATTAATATCCATCAATGAAATTCAAATATATTATTTAATTCACTCAAAACAACAAATTAAACAACAAATAATAATAACAAACATATAGTAATGGTACATCTATGATTTCATTAATTATTCGTCCAGGAGATCAAATTGCTAAAGTATCAAAGATGCTTGCAGAAGAATATGGTACTGCATCAAACATTAAGAGTAGAGTCAATAGATTATCAGTACTCGGTGCTATTACATCTGCACAACAAAGATTAAAGTTATACAACAGAGTACCAGAAAATGGTTTAGTTATTTATTGTGGTACAATTCTTACAGACGAAGGTAAGGAAAGACCAGTCAAGATTGACATTGAACCATTTAAACCAATCAATACATCTTTATATTTATGTGATAACAAATTCCACACTGCTCCACTTGGTGAACTTTTGGAATCTGATGAAAAGTTTGGATTCATCGTTGTCGATGGTAACGGTGCACTCTTTGGTGTACTTTGCGGTAGCACTAGAACTGTTTTACATAGAATCACTGTAGATCTTCCAAAGAAGCACGGTAGAGGTGGTCAATCTGCTCTTCGTTTTGCTCGTCTTCGTTTAGAAAAACGTCACAATTACGTACGTAAAGTATCTGAACTTGCCACTCAATTCTACATTACCAACGATAAACCAAACGTATCTGGTCTCGTACTTGCTGGTTCTGCTGATTTCAAGACTGAACTCAGTACCTCTGATATGTTTGATCAACGTCTTCGTGAAAAGATTCTCAAGGTAGTTGATGTCTCTTATGGTGGTGACAATGGTTTCAATCAAGCCATCGAACTCTCTACCGAAGTTTTATCAAATGTCAAATTTATTCAAGAAAAGAAACTCATCTCTCAATTCTTTGAAGAAATTGCCCAAGACACTGGTAAATATTGCTTTGGTGTCCAAGATACCCTCAAGGCTTTGGACCTCGGTGCTGCTCACACCCTTATCGTTTGGGAAAATTTAGAATACACTCGTTATCAAATGAAAACACCACAAGGTGAAGACAAGGTTGTCATTCTCCACAAAGATCAAGAAAAGAACGTCGCTCACTTTAAGTGTCCAGAGACTGGTGCTGACAATGAAATCATTGAAGAAATGCCATTGGTTGAATGGTTTGCAAATAATTATAAAAACTTTGGTGCCACCTTGGAATTTGTTACCAATCGTTCTCAAGAAGGTTCCCAATTTTGTAAAGGTTTCGGTGGTCTCGGTGGCTTACTTCGTTATCAAGTCGATTTTGCAACTTTGAACGATTATGATAACATTGGCGAAGAAAATGAATATGATGACAGTGATTCTGACTTTTGAGGTGTAAATCACTCCTCGGTCTTTCTTAAAAGTGATCGTGGGAGTGATACATTTGTCGATTGTTTTGGTGATGATGCTGATCACCACTTGAGTTCAAAGTGGCCCCTCTTTATCCTCTAAAAATCTACATTTTTATCTTTCCTAAATTTCACACATATAAAAAAAAAAAAAAACAACAATATTCCAA
>AJWJ01000340.1:0-25198 GCA_000277445.1 Polysphondylium violaceum
CAAAAAAAAAAAAAAAAAAAAGATAAATTAATTAAACAAACCAAGGCGTGAGGGATGCATCATCAAAGATTGAGATCCTGATGGGGTCTAATGGGGGTATTTGCAAATATTTAACCAACTCTTTTCCCCTACATGTACCACCATTCATATTTACGGCATAATAATACTTAATTGCCAGAGTTGAGAGGACTACCACTACTGCTACTAGTACTAGAGTTGGCTTTGTTAATAGATTTATGGTAAAGAGTAGAGATTTCTTTATATAATTGATCGATAGATGATATTTTCATTGGATCATTATCAATGACAAAATCAGACATCTCCATAACTCTGGCCACTTGTTGGCCGAGAGGATCTGGATTATTCATTTCCTTTTTTTCAATTTCCATAAATTGTTGATAGTCAACCTTGTCACCAATTCTATTTCTCGATTGGATTCTATTAAAACGTGCCATTGGAGGACTTGTTATGCTAATTAGATAAAATTTTCTATTATCATTGTTATTGGCGCCCAAAAACATTTCTCTAAAGGCTTTCACTTCATCTGGATGTCTGATGGAATCTATGACATAGTTTTTATTTGATTCCAATATATCAATGGTTTTCATAGCCAAAACTCCAGCTCCACTTTCTTATTTTTTTTTTTTATATTAGCAAATTTTAATATTCTTTGAATATGAATGCAAATCCAATAATAACAATATTACTATTTCTCAATTCATTTCCCATGTTTATAAGATTATCTCTGTTTTCGGGTATATTTCTATCAGACAATGTTTTTCTAATGATATCAGAGAGAGACAACACAGTATATCCTTGATCTTTAAAGAAATGGCATACTGTGGATTTCCCAGAGGCGTTTAAACCACAAACACCGATAATAAATTTACAAGTAGAGTTGTTCATTATTGTTGTTGATATATGTACGTATTGATATAAATAGTAATAGTGACGATGACGATGATGATGAAAAGTGCAAAAAAAGAGCGAGGTGGTTGATTGAGAATGGGGGAGGGGGGAGTTGTTGAAAATGATCATAAAAAATAAAAAAAAAAAAAAAAAAAGAAAAAAAGAATTTTCAATTTAATTTAATTGTTTAATCTCCAGCTCAAATAATGGTCTCTTTAGAAGAACTATATGTAGATATAGCAATTGACTATTGGCATATCTTCATACCATTAATCTTGGTTTTTGCATCTGTATTGTATTTTGCTTCAAAAAAAACACATAATGGCAGTAGTAGCAACAAATCGTCATCATCACCAGAATTAAAGAGTAATACAAATAATAAGAAATCAAAACAACAAAAGGATCAAACAAAGGGAAAGGAAAAAGAAAAGGAAAAGAGTCAATCATCACCTCCACAACAACAACAGCAAGAAAACACCAATGAAACTGTAAACAATACAATTTCATCGCCAAATTCAACAACTCCACAACATCCATTATTATTTTTAAAAATGAAAGGTATGAGTGAACCTATAGAATGTATTAGATTTAGTTCAAATGGTAAATATCTTTCCTTGTGTGGAACAGAGAGATCAATTAGAATGTTTCTTTCAGATTCAATCTTTTCAAAACCACCTCAATCATTTAATTTACAATTACCATTTGATAATGCAACCGCTCTATCATGGGGTAACAATGTACTCTATGCATCACTCAATGATTCCAAAAAATTAATATCTTTTAATATATTTGATCAAGTATGTATTTATTATATCTCTAATAAATACAATACAATACAATACAATACAATACAATACAATACAATACAATACAATACAATATATTAATAAAAATAATAATAATAATAATTATACTAGAAAAATAGTTTAGGTAAATCATACGAATTAGGATTTACAGTACCTTTGGATCAAAAAAACAATGTCACATGTATTTGTTCAAGTCCAAATGCACAATATATTTTAACATGTGGCAATCAAGATAGCATAGCCAAGATATGGACATTAAAGGGGCAATTGGTTCAGAGTATAAACACTGGACAAATCAAAAACTTTACAGCAGCAATGAGTAACGATGGACGTTTCTTTGCATTTGCAAGTTTTACCAGTGAGGTGAAAATCTATGAGACATTCCTCAAAAAAGATGGATCTGTCGATCAGAGTAGACGAGTCATGTCGTTGTCTGGATACAAGACTTGTGTGTATTCTTTGTGTTTTTCGCCAGATTCGACAAAGTTGCTGACAAGCTCCAAGGACGGACTGATCAAGTACTGGAACATCAATGTCAGATACCAAGACATTGTCGATCCCGAGTGCATCTATTCCGTGTCGAGCGACATTGGTCCCCTGTCGAGTGTAGCCTTGTCGCCCGACTGCAGCGTCATTGCCGGTATCAATGTCGATCAAAGCTGCCTGGCATTCTTTAATCTTTCCGACGGTGCCTTGATAGCGAGTGTAGACATTGACAGTCTAGGCCGTATCAATAGTATGTGTTGGTCACCCGACAGCAAGTATTTGGTCATGGGTGGCAATGACAAATTACTCTATTTTTGGTCAAATCCAAAATCTGTTCCTAAAAAATAATATATTTTTGCATTCATTACTTTTTCATAGACTGTGTGTTGTATTTTTATATTCCACATACATCCACAACCAAATATGGATAAATTTAATAATAAAAAATATATATATGGTTGTATATTCACACATGGATAAAAATAGTATATTACTCACTGTTTGGGCAATTTTCATTTCTGACAAAGTATTTTTTTTTTTTTTCTTTTTTATTTAATTTTTAGATATATCCTTGTGTTTTACGCATCTAGATATTTTAATGTGTTGATACAAGTAATCAATCAATATGGGTAACGAAAATGGGAGAATACTATCTCCTGAAGAGATGCAAAACAGAGAGATAGGTGTGATGAATAGTGAGATTAAAAAAAAGTTGAATAACAAGTTGGTCAAATATTCTCGTAGGTATCAGTAATCATATAATAGTGGTAGCAATGAAACGTTTATTAAAAGATAGTTCAATATTATAATAGTTAGATTAGTTATCAAAGGTGAGAGAAATACAGGCAAAACATCATTGTTTAATAGATTGCAGGGATTACCATACTCTCCGGTATATTCACCAACTCCTGAAATCCAGATATCTCATATAAATTGGAATTATAAAAGTAGGTTACACATGATGGTGATGAGGATGATATTGTATTAACACTATTCTTTATCAACAACACATAGATACAGACGATATTGTTGATGTTGAGGTATGGGATGTGGTTGATGTTGCTAGTAGTCAAAAAAAAGATACGAAATTAAAACTAAACAATAGTGGCGCTACAGCAGCAAAAAAGAACCCAAATGACCACCAACTACAGGATGACATGATTATGGACGACGGAGGTTTAGATGCCTTTTTGGGAGATGTTGAGTCATTTGATCCAGTGAAAATGAAGAGCAGTGCAGGTGGTGGTAGTTTTAAATTTGGTGAGCTGGATGCAAAGACACTCAATGTCTACAAAAATACTCATGGCGTTATATTTATGATTGACCCATCAAAGCGTTGGACTCTTGGTTACGTAGAGAAGGAGCTACAACAGGTGCCCAAGGATCTATATGTGTTGTTGATTAGTAATTTCCGTGACAAGAATCCAATTGGCGTTGGAGACGATCCCAAATCGTTGGTTACTTTGGGTGATATTCAAGCTGTTTGCGACACTAGGGATAGAATGTCGCATGTCGAGGCATCAATGTTGAATGCCTATGGCTTGAGAACCATTGTAAGCTTCTTTAACATTCCCTTCTTGGAGATGCAAAAGAAATCGTTGTTGATGCAAATTGAAAGAAATGAAATTGAATTGGAAACCTCTCTTCAAGAGATTCAATTCTTGGTCAAAGAACAAAACTATGATCAGTTTATTAGAAAATCTCAAATTCAATATTCACCTCCTCTCCAATCCACTCCATCCACAACACCACCCATTCAACAACAAAGAATGCCGTCCATGTCTTCACAACAACCTATGGTCCAGCAATCAAATGGAGTTTCCTCACCACCTCTACCACAACCACAACAACAACAACAACAGACTCAACCACAACAATCAACAACACCCAAACAATACTCTCCACCAATGCAACCTCAGGCTTCGGGTGGATTCTTTTCAAGATTATTGGGTAAATCAAATACACCACCACCACAACCACAACAGCAACAACAACAACAAGCTAAACAACCAGCAACAGTTGGTCAACAACCACAACAACAACAACTACCACCAACAGTTAGACCACAGATGCCAAAGGTTTTGAAAAATGTAGAAGACTTTGTAGCAGACAATGACGACGATGATTTCTACAATGAGAAACCAACATTTACACCCAAATCTATTATCAAGAATATAATTCAACCAAAACAAACAGCACAACAGGATGACAAGTTTGGAAGTGATTCAGATGATGATAATCCCCTTGTAAACAAAGATTATGCAGATTCAGATGATGACTATGGTTTTTCAAGACCAGCTGTTGTTAAAAAACCATCAACTAAATCAAAATCAACAACACCTTCAAAATCAACAAATAGCAATACTACAAAATCAAATACACCATCAAAGCAAACAACTACCACCACATCGCCATCCACACCACCAACTACTATAACCACTAAATCAGCAACACCATCAAAACAAACAACCACCTCACCATCTACACCAAATAAACAAGAAGTATCTGCTGCTTCACCATCCAAACAAAGTACATCACCAACACCAATTCCAACTTTACAAATCAAAACAACAACAAAATCTACCAATAGTCCAACAGCATCAAGTCCACAAAACAAATCACCTCAAATTAAAGCAGCAACATCAACAAAAGCAACACCAATTCAAAAAGTTGAAGATTCTGATCAAGATGATGATTTTGAACAACAATTTAATACAAACGTAAAAGTATCAAATAATCAAACCAAACCATCCTCAATTAATAATAATAGTAACGATGAAGAAGATGACACATTCAATCCCTTTTCAAAACAAAATCAAAATCAAGACAATGATCCATTTAATCCTTTTGAAAATAATCAAGTTTCATTTGAGGATGATGATGAAGACGATTATACTCCAGCACCACCACCTAAATCAACAACAGCTAAACCAGTTGTATCAAACACAAAAGCAACAACAACCCCAAAGAAAGAAAAAGTTATTAAAAAAGAAGAATCTGATGATGATGATGATTATGAACAACAATTCAATACACCAACAACAGTAACAAAGAGTACTACTACTACTACTACATTGGATGATATCTCATTCAACCCATTTGAAGGAGAAGAGATTAATTATGATGATATTGTCAATGATATTTCATCAGTTCCAGTCACCACTAAAAAACCAACAACATCATCTGCTCAATTTGATTATGACGATGATGACGATGAACCAAATCCACTCGTACAAAAAGATATGGATTATGATGATGATTAAACAATAAACTATATGTACTATTTATTTCAAAGACAGTCTCACGAATTATTATGAGTTTTTTTTTTTTCATTTTTTTTCATTGTTTTCGGCCGAAAGAGTAAAAACGTTTTTTTTTTTTTTTTTTTTCTTATTGTTTTTTCTTCTCTCTTACATTTGATTGCTACCTATAATATATAAATAATGGAAGCAACTAAACAAATCTTTGTCAAAGGATTACCAGCAGAGACTAGTAATGAAGATATAGAAAACTATTTCTCTGAAGTTGGTCCAATTAGAAGATGTTTTATTATCACTAAAAAAGGATCAAAAGTTTGTAATGGTATGGCTTATGTATGGTATGCCCTTCCAGAACATGCTGTATTAGCCGTCAAGGAAAAGAATAACAAACCATTCAAAAACAAGATTATCTCTGTTCAAGTCGCTAAATCTAAACCAGCCGATGAAAAAGAAAACAATAAAAATAAAAAAACAGCAAACAAAGATCAAAAGACTCAAGAAAACAATAATGAAGAACAAGGTGATAATACCACTACTACTACTCCTACCACCACCACAACTACAGAACCCAGCAAACCAGTCTTGAAAAAACCAATAGTTGAAAAGAAAAACGAATTTGTTGTCATTGCAAGCAATTTTGTAGCAGATAAAAAGATTATTAATCATTTCCTCAGTTTAAAGGATGGAACTATTCAAACTGTTTTCCCAATTCCTTATTCAAATGGTGCAATTAGAATTATTTGTGAATCATTGGAAAATGCCAACAAGGTTTTGGCTAAATTGGCAAAAGGAAAAGAATACAATGGTAAACCAGTTTCATTTGCCTTGGAATCTGATCACGTTAAAATTAATGAATTAATTATTCGTAATTTAAGTTTTACTGTAAATATCAAATAACTATATATTAATATGTATATATCTAATATTAATAATCATAATTGATTGTAGACAAATGTTCAACATCTTGTAGATAAATTTAGTCCAGTTGGTGAAGTTCTTTTAATTAAATTACCAACTAAACAAGGTCAATCAACAAACAAAGGTTTTGGTTTTGTTTTATATAAACAAAGAGATCATGCTGTTAAAGCTCTTTCTGAATTAAACAATACAAAGATTAACAATAGACAAGTCGCTATTGATTGGGCTGTACCACAAGAACAATATAAATCAATGGTTAATGAAAAAGTTGAAAGTGAAAAAGATCAAGAGATGAAAGATAATAAAGAAGAAGAGGAAGAAGAAGATAATGAAGAAGACAACGAAGAAGAAGATAATGAAGAGGGTGATGATGACGAGGAAAGTGATGATGATGAAGATGATGATGAAGATATGGATGAAGATGAAGATGAAGATGATGATGATGAAGATATGGACGATGATGCACAAGATGAAAAAGAGAAAAAAAGAAAAGAAAAAGAAGAATGGGAAAAAGCCAAAGAAAAGAATATCAAAGAAGTTGGTGAAATGAAAACTATTTTTATTAGAAATTTAGCATTTGATACAACCCAAGAAGAACTCGAATCTAAATTTGAACAATTTGGATCAATGGTATTTTGTAGATTAGTATTGGATAAAGTTACAAACAAACCAACTGGCAAAGCTTTTATTAAATTCAATGAAAAAGAATCTGCAGAGAGAGCCTACCACGAATGTCAAAGTGTTCCACTCTATGATCCAACCCTCGAAGAGAAAATCAGCAAGAGCAATGAAAAGAAAAAGAACTCTAAAAAGAACCAAGTCAATCAACTTGCTGCACTCTTACAAGGTGGTATTATGGTTGGTGGTAGACATTTAATCGTAGATTATGCCGTCGATCATCAAAAGGCCTCTGATTTCAAAGCCAAAAAGATTGAAAACTCCGATAAAAAGAATAGACATCTCTTAAACATTGGTAAAATCTTGCAAGGCTCTAAAGAAGGCAACCAATTGAATGAAAAAGACTGGAAGCTCAGAAGTGAAGCCGATAAAGAAAACAACACCAAACTCAAAGTTAATCCAAATTACTATGTCTCTCCAACTAGACTTTGCTTTAGAAACATTCCACTCCACATCAATGATATTTCACTCAAACATGCCTGTATGAAAGCTTTGAAAGAAAAGAATAGTAAAGCCAAAATTGTATTTTCAAAAGTTACTGTCGATAAAGAGAGAATCTCTGCCGATGGTAAGCCAAAATCAAAAGGATTTGGTTTTGTTGAATTCAACACTCACGAAGGTGCTCTTTCCGCCCTTCACGTCATCAATAACAACACCAAAATCTTTTACAATCAAAGCTATCCAAAATCCAAAGATCATCGTCCATTTGTTCAATTTGCAGTAGAAGATGCCAGAGCCGTCAAGATTCAAAAAGAATATCACGAAAAATTGAGAGCCAGACAAAAGACTCAAAAATTCTATAGAGAACAAGAATTGAAAAAGAATATGAACAGTAATATTTTAAATGATGCCGAAGCTGGTCAAAAATTGGGTCGTGGTCAAAAACAAAGATTAAAGAAGAGATTGGCAAGAGAAAAATTAGAGAAACAAGGTGTCAATGTTGAAGAACTTCACAAAGAAAAGGAACAACAAAAAGTAGATAAACTCAGAAGACAAGAGTTGGCCTCTCTTCCAAAAAATAAAGTCACTCAGCAATCTCAAGAAAAAGAAATTAAAAAATTAAAGGAAACAAAGAAATTTGTTGGTTCAAAGAGAAAGGATTCCGATTTTGATGGTAAAGCTTTATCCTATAGAGATTCATTTAATTCAACAGAAGATCGTCCAATTAAAAAGAAGAAATGGCTTAAAGAATAATTTGTTTTTTAAAAAAGAATACTAGTTTAAATGTGTATAATAAATAATAAATTACACACAACTATAATAATAATATAGTTTTTTATTTAATATTATTTTCAAGGTGATTTAGGATAAGGATTCGGATTATTTACAATAGTGGGTGGAGTTAATTTTACATTATTTGTAATATGTTGATTAATTTCATTGGTGATGTTGATTTGATTTTTCGATGTTGTCCTCTTACCAATAACCATAGGTGATCGACTATTATTATTGTTGCTACTACTATTACTTGTTGGTGAAAGAAGATTACTACTGCTATTACTACTACTACTACTACTACTATTACTAAAATCTATTATACTACTATCTGGTGATTTCTTTTTCTCTTTATCTTTATCTTTTTTGTCTTTATCTTTTTTATCTTTATCTTTTTTCTCTTTTTTCTTTTCTTCTTTTTCTCTTCTTTTTTGGGCCTCCAATGCTTTTTTAGGAATATGAATAAGAGTATCCCGAGTTAATCTACGTTGAATAAATCTAGGTACCATATTATCATCTGGAAAAGCATTAAAATATTCTATTTCTATTTGATCTCTCATCACTGTTCTGAGATGAGCCACCTCATCTGATATTGTTTGTTTAACTCCTCCGGTGATATTCATTGTACTGTCTACTATATAAATATAATGCATGGCACTAAGTAAGATTTCTTTATACTTTTTTTCAGACTCTATCAATTTTTCTGATTCCTTTTTCAATTCACCCTCTAGTTCCTTGTTTTTAAGCTTCAATAAAGAGATCTCCATCTGTGCCTTTTTATTCTCTAAATTGTCACCTTTGTTTGTTGTGGGTGAGTTTGAAGAAGATGATTGATGATTTGTTGCTGTTGGTCTAATGGCAATTGTATTTGTTTTTGAATCGTCGTCATCATCTCTAAAAGATGATGATCTCGATGTATTATGGCTTGAGTTTTCAGAATCGTCATTGGTGCTAACAAACACTGAAATTGTTTTTGAGATTTGATCCAAACTTGGAAATGATTGTTGGTGTTGTTTAAATGAAGAGTTTCTTTGATGGTGAATTAAAATGGTTCTGTTTTTAGTAATCCATGGATGTGATAATAGTTCTTTGGCAGTTGCTCTCTCTTCAATATTTTTACAAAAACATCTATCCAAAAAGTCTAATAGTTCATTAGAGATATTTTTTGGAAATGGTGGTTTGTCATCTTGAACGATTCTAAACATGGCCGACATTGGATTGAGGTTAAAATATGGTGGTGTTGATGTTAATAACTCTATAATTGTGCAACCTATTGACCAAATATCTGACACTTGAACACTTCCACTTATTTCAATTACTTCAGGTGCCACTAATAGTAGTAATTAATTTATTCATTAGTAAATAATAATAATAATAATAATAATAATAATAATAATAATAATAATAATAATAATAATAATAATAATAAATATCATTAAACTATATATATTTACTCCAATAGGGCGTTCCAACAACTGAATATCTTTTATCAGATTCTTTAATTTCACCAGCAACACCAAAATCTGATAATTTTGCATCACCAGCTTTGTTTATAAGTATATTTGCAGCTTTGATATCTCTATGGATTACACCTTCACTGTGTAAATAAGCCAAACCTTTTAAAACATTATCTACATATGTACAAATTAATGATTCTGGAAATGTACCAAAATTATTTAAAATCGTTGCTAATGACCCATTTTCCATAAATTCTAAAAATATAAATATATAATGTTCATTTTCCTCTTGTCCTAAAATTGTAACTATACTTTCATGCTTTAATCTCTGTAATAAATCTAACTCGGTCTTTTGTTTTTGCATTAAAAGAAATGTTAACATCATTATGATTATCTATCAACATTTCCTCTTACATACAGATATACTACTTAGTTGTTCTTTAGATATTCTAGATTTATCAAATCTTTTAATAGCTACAAAATCGCCAGTTAGGGTATTTAAACCTTTAAACACTGATGCAAAGCCACCTTTACCAATTTGCTCCCCAATTACATATGATCCAATCTGTTGTTTGGCAACACACATAGACTCTCTAAATATCGATCGATCACTGGTCCCATTCAAAGGTGGCAACTCTGAGGCATGGGGTATCTCATCTACATTGAAATAGGCAGTATTTGTTTTATCTTGATATTCATCATCATCTAGAGATAACTGTTTTAATTCTAAATGATCTGTCATCCCCTATTATAATTGTTAATCTAATCCTCTTTATTGCTGTTTGTATATGGGTTTTTTTTTTTTTTTTTAAGTTTTCTTGAGGATAAATAAGGAAATAGGGTTGCTGGTTATTAATCGCACAAAGTGGTTGATTGATTGATTTGATGTGTTGTGATTAAATAATAATAAAAAACTATAATATGCTGATGTGTTTGTGTTACAGGAAACAAAATAAAAAATAAAAATAAATAAAAGGTGAAAAGGGTGATTCTAATAATCTTTCTATCTAGATTTTGCATCAAAAAATGTGATTGGATTCAAAATAAAAATTTTAAAAATTTTTTTAAAAAAAAAAATTAAAAAAATTCAACGGTCGATAGATATCTACGATATGTTCGAAAAAACAGTATCTAATTGAGCAGTAGTTTTAATAATATAGATTATTATTTGTATTTAAAATATTTATTTATATAACTTTTGACAATAGATCAAAAAATATAAAACGAAGGAGTATATAACAATACATGTTTTTTTTTTTGTTTTTTTTAGAGACTCTTTGGATGGTAATCGTAACCTAAAGCATAATCTTTTTCGAAAAGAGTTTCATAAACTTCAACCAATTGGCTATCAGTCATTTTGACATTGAAATCTCTGTTGGTTTTTCTCCAATTGGATGGGTCTTGATCGTAGGCGGGGAATTCATTTGAACCACTTGGGAAATCAGTGTCACCCATATTACCAGTGCTAAGGTATACGATTTTGTCATCGAGAATCCAATACTTTTGATGAGAATAAGTGTACATTCCGTAGGCAGTCTTTCTAACAGTAATACCTTTTTGGACGAGTTGAGTGTAACATTGAGTGGCAGCTTCCCAATCAGCTTGATCAAAGATATCATTTGAGACAAGGATAGTGAGTTTACCTGGATAATTAGCCATAATATCACACCAGGTGGTACCGGTAATTTGATAGATGTATACTTTCATGCTGCTAGATTTTTTAATGTCTTCGGCAACATTTGAGAATGCAAAATCTGGTGAGGCAAAGACTTCAACAGTTTGTTTAGTGGCAACAGTGGTTGGCTTGGTAATATAAGCACCGGAAAAGGTATTGGGTGGTGGAATGGTAACAGTAAGAGGTGATTTATCTTGAATGATTTTCATATCAGCAGCACTGTAGCTAATGGTTGGCCAATCAACACTTTGATCCCAATCGTATTCAAATACAGCGTTGGTAAAGTTTGTCAATTGGTTGGCGTTTTGAATAATAACACCTGCTTCTCTATTCTTCATAAATGAAGTTTGACTATAGTTGATTGAGGAAATTGAAGATGTAGTACCATCAATATTCATATATTTGGTGTGGAGGAAAGTAAGAGTGGTGAAATATCTAACTTGAGCACCTTGTAATTTTAAGAAAGCCAATGGATCAATGTATCCTGGAGTATAGGTGGTATTTGAATAATAGTTTGTTAAAATTCTAACTTGAACACCTCTATTAATAGCATTAACTAAAGCTTGGAAAATTGGAAAAGCCTTTTTTTAAATATAAATATGTTAGCATACATATTGTTCTTAAGAAAAAATATTATATATATGTATTTAATAACTTACTTCTTGATTTCTTTGTTTGTCTACAGTACAACCATAAATACCTTTGTAGGTATCAGTACAATAGGACCATGAATCAAAACCTGGGATACCAATATCGATTGTGTTTTTAGCATTTTCAACCAATTCAGTTTCAAGACCAACACTGTTATCTGGACTGAAATAAGCAGTTACTGAAATAGATCCACTTTGTGAAACTGGTTCAAATTGTGCATTGTAGGTAGTGTTTTGCTAAAGTTATAAAAATAGATATAAAATTAGAATATGTGGTGATGATGTGTGTAAAAAAAAAATATCTTTTTTTTTTTTCTTTTCTTTTTTTATATCCTCTTATCTTAAAATCAAACATAAAGATAGTGTGGTTACAATAGTATATAGGTCTATATGTTACTGTTGATATTTGAATTGTTATATCCTAATACATACATAATCATTTGAAGCATCTTGAGACAAAACAACTCCACAGATTAAAACAAATACGAATAAAACTTTGATCATCATGATTAATGTTTTTAAAAGGGTACAAGTTATAAATACAATAGCTATTTTATGCGTAGGCTATAGGCTTCGTAATGAGAGTGCATAGGGTGGTGTTAGTCGGGATGGGAAAAAAAAATTGAAAAAAAATGAAAAAAAAAATGTAAAAAAAAAAAAAAAAAAAAAAAAGATATTTGGGGATCTAATGGGGAGAGTGTCACAAATTGATTGTAAGAAACTCCCCCTAGTTTCGTGTAAACATACTCTTACCAGGTAGTTGGGAGTTTTAATAGAGATATTTATTTTATAAATATTTATTTTGATATAAAATGATTATTTTTCATTCAACAATAGGAGATCACTTTGTTGAGTGCACATCGGCATACCTCCAACGAAAAACAAGTTACAAAGCTAGTTCGAGATGACGTGGAAAAAATTGTTGATGGTAAATTCAACTTGAAAACTATTAGGGGCAACATTGAGAATACAAGATATTTTTTTGAATTTTTTTTTTTTGAATTTATTTATTTCGAACCAATACTCCTATTGATTTTGATTGGACATTACAGAGTTTGAAGAGCAAGAGTCATCATTTGCATTGAGAGTATTATTACTAGAGTTACCAAGATCAACTATTTCGACTAATTTATCGGCCAACTCTATTAAATCTGTAAAATCATCGAGATGAGAGTATCTATGGAGTCGCTCGGTTGTTGACTTTAATACATCTGAGAAAGTAATTGATTTTGTATTCAAATCATCATGAGCTTTACACCAAATAAATACCAATAGTTTAAGAGTTTCTTTTGTTAATTGAATTGATAATGAATTTGGTTTTTGATTGTCAATTATTTCTTTTGTTGTAGCACTATTATTGAATAACTGTTGTTGTTGATGTTCAAATTCCTTAAATTCAGAATAAAATAATAAAACACCAGCTTGAAATAATAAATCTCTAATAATCGATTGGACCACTGGGAAATTAATTGTAATTTTTGAAAGAAATCTAATTGTTTTTAACTTTAAATTTTTAGAGTCTGTTGATTTTCGAGGACTTAATACTACAATTAATTTGATCAATAGTGAACTTTCAATATTTGAAATTTGTCTACCATAAGTTAATCCAAACAAGTCTGTATTGACCGTTAGTGAATCTATTAGTTCTAAGTATAATTCCTTAATTTCAAGTATTGCTGTCGCTTGGAAAACATAGTTTACAATATTTTGTTGAAATATTGGTTCGAATCTATTATAGTATCATTGTTTTTATTATTAGTATTAGAATTATTATTATTAAACTAAAAATTTACTTACTTTGATAAAATGTGTTGTTGATTATTTACAATGATATTATTTGATATAATTAAAAGTATTTTAAATAAACGTATTGAAATATTTGGTGATAATGTACATAGATCATTTAAATGTGTAAGAATGTATTCAATAATTTCAAAATTATTATAATTGTTGTTTTCATTTATAATCATTTCTAAATTATTGCTATTGTTTTTACAATTGTTGTTGTTGTTGTTGTTTTCATCATTTAAATTTAAATTTTTAAAAGGCAATGATAATGAAAAGAATCTTTTGTTTGGATAACCTTTAATTGGATATACAAGGAGTGGTTTCTCTGTTGATGAACATGGTATACTTTGAGTTGTTGTTGTTGTTGTTGTTGCTGCTGTTGCTGGTTTTTTAAGATTATCATAGTTGATCAAGTTATCTATATATTCACTTCTAATACTAATGATGATCAACAACACATCCAAGGTTTTCTCGATATGTAATGAATCTGTTTTGAGGAATGAGAAGAGTATTCTGTATAGAGTTGATATCGACTTTTGTTGATTGAGAACCAATGCCAATAGAGTTGAAAATTCTTTATAAAGATCACCATATTTCTCTTGATAATCCATGACTGGATTTTGTTGTTGTTGAAGTTGTTTCTTTTGTTGATTCTTGGTTCCTGTTGTAGAATTGTTTGTAAAACTTGTTGAAGTTGATAATCTATTTGTTTGCTTTGTATTGGTGTTTGTAGTACTATTACTACTAGTATTCATGCTAATTTGTCTATTTTGTCTAGTTAATTGTTGTTGTTGTTGTTGTTGCTGTTGATTGTTATTATTGGAATCAATATTCGTAGTACTAGGATTGTTATTCTGAGCGGATGTATTTAATTTCATTTGTGATGCAGATACTGGATCTGGTAATTTAGTAAAACTATTTTCTGATGTAGTCGTTGTTGCGGTAGTAGTTACAGTAGTCGCTGTTGTTGATTTTGTTTTATTACTAGTGGCTGTTGGTGATTTAGCTGGAATACCACCCAATAGCATTATTGATGAAGTATGGGAGCTATAACTTAAACTAGGATGCTGATTATTACCACTGTTATTATTATTGTTATTGTTACTATATGATTCAAATTGAAATGAGGATGGTAGTAGATACAATATACTAGGTTTTACTCCATTTGAAAATGAAAACAAACGATTCAATACTTCATTTTGTTTGTCGACAATATCTTTCTTTTCATTCTTGTATTGGATGAAATCCAAAGATTGAGTGTGTTCTCTAGCTGATGCATATTCCAATGCAGCTTTCTTTTCATTGTTTGCTTTTAGTTTCTTTAAATTACTTGTGTTTAAATCTTTTTCTTCTTGTAATTTTCTTTTCTCTGCTTTAACTTGTTCGGTAGTCTCTTTAACTTTAATTTCGATAGTTTCTTTTTCTTTTTTAATCTTCTCAATGTTTTTGTTTAATGATTCATTGGTTTTCAATAATGATTCATTTGATTGAGTTTGTTTACCTAATGATTCTTTTAATTGACTTATAATCTTTTCATAATTTTCCTTTTCTTTTTTAAAATTATCTTCCAATTGTTGTATTTGTTGTTGCTTTTGTATTATCTGTTGTTGCTGTATCTGTTGTTGTTGTTGTTGTTGTTGCTGTTGCTGTTGATTATTTATTGTTTGTTGAGGTGGAGGTAATGATAAAGGTAGTGGGTGTTGTGTTGGTGAAGGTAATGCTATTTGGGGTTTCATCTTTTTAGGTGTAACTACTTCATCAAAATCGAAATCAACATCATCTGAGTTTATATCTGAATTATTGTTGTTATTATTATTGTTATTGATACTATTGTTATTGTTAATTGTTGTTGGACGTATCTTGTGAATAGTGTTGTTGCTATTGTTGTTGTTATTAATGGAATTGTTATGAGCAATATTATTGCTATTGTTATTATTGCTATTGTTATTTAGTTTAATTTGAGCCATCATTTTTAATTTAGGTGAAATTTTAGAAATACTATTACTAGGTTGTTGATGTTGGTGTTGATTAGAAGAAATACTTGGAAATGATTGTTGATTCATATTAATCTGTGAGGGAATCGTAGGTGATGCTGCATTTGCTATCCTAGATGGTGTTTGTATAAACTCACCATTATGTTGATCTATATTATTGTTACTGTTATTGTTTTGATTTATACTACTATTACTATTGTTACCAATGCTATTAGTGTTGTTATTATGATTATTATTGTTGTTATTATTGTTATTGAATAAGGTATTATTACTATTATAATTATTAATATTATTACTACTGTTGGTATTTAATCTAAGGGAAGGAGATGGTTTCAAAGAGATTGGTTTGTTAAGGGTAAGGCTAACATTGCTCGATGTCAGAGATGGTGGTTTAGTTGATGATGCTAAAGATTTAAATGAAGAGGGTACGATCGTGGTAGGTACTGACTTGAGAGATAGATTGCTACCAATGGTACTCTTTTTTGAAGTAAAACCTAAAGGTTTGGGTTGGATAGATCCACCTACATTGCTGTTATTATTAATATTACTATTATTATTGGTGGTACCGTTATTGTTACCCGAAAGAAAGCTATACAAAGTACAATAGTAATAATGAAGATTAGAATAAAAAGAATGATCATCAAAAGTCTTTAGACAATTAGGACATACTTTGGTTGACGATGCATTAGTAGTATATTGCATAGTACTACCGATAGATCTTTAATTATTAGTCGTTATAGGTTGGTCTGAAAAAATAAAGAAAAAAAATTTGAAAAAAATTTGAAAAAAATGAAAATGAACAAATTTGATCAAAATTTTACAAGAAATTCTGTTTTTCACGAAAAATTTGAAAAGAGCAAATGTGGTGTTAGAGAAATCCAATTTTATTTAAATAATCTTGGACCTCTGTTGATAGACTGGATATTTTTGGAGATATTTTATCAAAATTTGCACTTAAAAATAAATTGGAATGGGTGATCGTAATTTCTTTGTAATTTAGTTTCATTGCGGTGACCACTTGTTCACATAAACCTTTGCCTATACTCGAGTAGACAAGATAGAATAACAGTTCATTTCTATTGGCATTGTCTTTAAATACTGGACAGCTTTTAAATAAAAAGTTTAGAATCAGAGGTATTTGATTTACATTCTTTTGTACAATTAGTTGATTTAGTAGGCCAATGTAGTTTTTGTTGAACTCCATTGTCGACAATTGATAGTACATTGTGTTTATGTGTCTGGATTTTAAGCTATCCAATATATTATTCTCTTTGAATAGAGTATCTAGTTTAGCATCTTTTTTCAAAAGTTTGTCTTGGAGATTAAAATAGAGTATAGACTTTTTAATTTGTATAAGATTGATTTCCTTTTGTATTGATAGTGTTATGACATCTAGGCAAATGTTTGAAAGCAATGGTGTATTCAATAGAAAATAAAGTAACTCTGAGGTTGGGTAGGTGATGGGGTTTTTAATTTGAGTGGAAGAGATACCAAATACTGGTTCGATTTCTGGTTGAGTGATTGAATATCCCTTTTCCACGATTATAAGCTCAAGAAGCTGGGAGTATCCAATTTTTAAGCATTCCTTCACAATTAGTTTTAAAGAAACCTCTGGGAATTGTTGGTAAATGTATTTCAGAAACTGTTTGTTTGCTTTTTGATTGAAATAATCGAGCACCAATGTTTTGGGTTGTTCCCTAGAGCTTACTTTAAATCTCAATTCATCATGTATAAATTTCAAAAGAGCGATATTTGGTTCAATAAGCTTAAACGAGTGGTTCATGTTCTTGAAAATTGTGGGATATTTTTCATAGAGCAACTTTAAGCCCCCAAGATTATTATTTGTTATAAAATGTTCAATTGTGTTGTACAATGTCAAGTTATTATTTTCTGGTCTAATAAGAAATTCATCGCCATACAGCCCAAAGCATAGAGTCAAAGATTCCATATCCTCAAAATGATGTAAATTATTGATATACATTTTATAAAAGAGTTGATTGTAACATAGATTCTTATAGATGTCTAAAGTTTTAGCTGATGCAAAGAAATTTGTATTGAAATATAGAAAAGTAAATCTTGAATAGAGTTTGAAGACACTGCCCGAAGACACCCTGTATGAGGCAACGGATCTAACTTCATTTTTTAGTTTTGAAAATGACTGGACCATTTTCAATGTACCATTACAGAGTAAATGATCTAGTGCGCCAATGTTTGCAAGTGGAAGTTTAGCATTATTCCAAACCTCGAGGAGCGAATCGAAAAAAATATTTTTAATGGTCTCATTCGTTTGCAAACAAATATGATCCACGATGCTGAAAAAAGTGCTTATTTTTTTCTGGTCTGGTGTTTTCTTTGTATTCAAAGAGTCGGATACTCGAGATACACAGTATCTAAATACATTTACACTTGTGCAAAAGAATGGAAAAGTAACATCCTCCCAAAGAAAATGGAATTGAGATTTATGTTCTTCGATTAAAAAGGTAAAAACTTGTAAATCTGAGCATTTAAAGATTGATCTTGAAGTTTTAAATTTTTCATGAAAGATATGTTTAAAATCATTGTAGAGGAGGATGAAATCTTGGAATCCAATCCTACTACTACATTCCAACAATGGCGCTACATCATTTGTGGTTAGTTCCAAGTACCAGTTACTATCATAGTTGCCATTCTTCCAATAATACAAGTACTTTGATATTTTCAATTCCAAATAACTCCATTTCTTTTGTTGAATGATTACATGCAGAGGCAATCGATAGAAACTGTATGAGAGATCGATATTGTTTCTCAGTTGATAAAATATTAATTTTTGTATGACTTTAAATCTAAAAACTCTGAAAAAACTATGTTCCATAGAAGGCAGTGGTTGTGTTGTTTGTGATTAAAATGAAAAAGGATATGAAATTGTATTTTTTTTTTTTTATTTTTTCATTTGATTTTTTCAATAAAACAGATGGAGGAGGATTATCAAGAAATAATATGGAATGAATACATAAAGAGAATAAGCAATGGAGATTATGAAGGTGTTAGAGAGTTGATGAATCAATTTGCTATAGACATTAATACAGTAGACTCTAAAGGTCGATCATTGTTACATGTTGCTGTGTCTAGGAATCATATTCATATTGTGCGATTGCTATTAGAGAATGGCATAGATACTACATTGGCGGATGTAAACAAGAATACTGCACTCCATTTGGCAACCATCAATGGCTATAGCTCTATTGTATCTATGATACTAGAGTACAATTCACTCACAAATGTAAATGTTGTAATCGCAGATAAGAATAATAATTCACCATTTGAATTGGCAATTTCTAGATTAAAACGATCCATTGAATCAAGCAAAACAAATTCAATTTCACCATCTGATAGATTAAATCAAATTAGTGAAATGGTATATGATTTAGCCCAATATATACATCAACACTTGGGTCCTAATCATCCTTACACTATAAAGATTTATTCTACTATTGATAGATTAAAACAACTCGAACAAATCAAAGACACTGTAGATAATAAACAAGTTGATGAGATTCAAGATCTATTATCTGGATTATCATTTTAACAACATAAAATAGTAATATAGAGATAATAATAATAATAATAATAATAATAATTAATAATAATAATAATAATGATAATAATAATAATAATAATAATAATAATAATTAATAATTGATAATAATAATAATAATTAATAGTATATGTCATTTTATTTCATTAAACTTTTTTATTGAATCAACACTACTCGATAAAGGTATTACAGGTGGATCAACTAAAGAATGAGAATTAAAAGTATCTAATTCAATGTCATCATCATCTGAAATCTTTGGTAAATTTGATAAATTTGCTGGTAAAGACATTGCCAATGGTACAGGTGTTGGTGGTATTGGTTTAGGATTTGAAAGAATTTGTGAAGGAATTGAAGCTAATACAGGCAATATAGTTGGATGAGGTGGTTGAATCATACTTTCAGTTAGTTTTGATTCGACATCTTCACCCCCACCTTTTCCTTTTTCACTCAAAGCTTGATTCTTGTAATATCGTATTAGGAATCTAATTCTTTGAGTTTTTTCTCTATTAAAAGAAAAATCAAATGCCAAAGATGTAAACATTGTAAAGAACAAAATATGGGTAAACGTCCCTGATAAATAATAAATAGCTGCAATTGGTATCATAACATATGATGCCATTAACGGAAACTATCATATATATAGAATTAATATTTGATAAATAGATAAAATAAAATAATTATACTTACAACGAGAGGAGTTAATAATAATTGTGAAGATAAAAAAGTTAGAGCTCTCATGACACCACCTAAATAAAAAAGAGAACTTTCATTGGGACCAGTTTTGACAAACATGATAATTTGCGAAGCTACAATACATAAAACAGAAACAGAGGAAAGGAAATCAGCTCGATATGGATTCTGTCTTCTCATAAAAGAACAATACACCAAAAATAGAGAACATGGAATAATAACGGCAAAACGTAATGCAATGAAAACTGCAACATCTGTTGTTTTGTGGAGTTGGAAATCTTGAACCAAATAGTATAGTGATGAGATGATGGTGGACAGCAAAATACCCAGTTCCAAATTACATTGCTTGCTATAGTAACCCAAGAATCTGTGCTCCATTTCGGTTGTGTTGAAAAATAATAAATATTTAAATGAATTTTGTTGGTAAAAAGTATTAAATATGCCCCATACCTTATGGGGAGGTAAATCAGGGTTGCATTGCTTCAACTCGACATAGAGGGATCTTTGAAAAAATTCATTACTCCTTTGACTTATACTATTTACGACAGCATAGGCCAAATAAGAGGCTCCCTCGACAAATAAAATATTAACAACACTATAGTTTTTGTGAACCAGTCTAAAAACAATTAGGATAACTACGGTGGCAATACCAATGATTGATGAACGTGCAAAATTACCGGTTGGATAATAAAAGAGGACCCACAACATTACTTGAAGCGTTGGATCGTAATTGTAGGATAGAGAATGAATATTTAATATTTTTGGCAATAGATTGGTGGTCAAAATGAGTGTAGACATGGCAGCCATAAGTTTTGCTGTCCAAAGTGGTTTAAAAATAATCATTTGAGTGATAACCATTACACCAAAAGTTTCCAATACATTTCCAATATCTCGATGAATTTCAAAATTACCATGAATAATAAAATAATTGATAAGGGTCAACATAATTTCCAACAAGGATGAAATTACTAGAATTCCAGATAATTTTCTGTGTGATAAAAGACATCTATAATCTTCATAATCATCTTCTGTTATCCCCAAAGCTTTATTTTCAGGGGCATCATCTTTAAAAAGCAATCTAATTTGATAAATCCTTTTATCCAAAACACCTGGCAATTTTTCATAACTCTTTAAAACTCCTCTTAAATAAGCAACTATAGTTCCCATTTTTTAAAAATAAAAGGGTTTTTATTTTTTAGTGGTGGTGATGGTGGTGTTTGTGGTGCGAAAAGGATTGGGCGTTTCTAGGATATAGATTCGTTATTTTGGCCTCTAATTTTTAAAAATCCTTTGATTATTATTATTATTATTAATATTATTTTTTAATATTATATTAAAAAATAATTAAAAAAGAAAAAAACAAATTTTGAAACAACAATAATTTTTTGACGAGTCAAATATTTTGGGAAATTGACCTCTATCTCTATTGATTTACTGGTATTGATTGTGAGATTAAAATGATTTAAAAAAAATATAATCTAAAATCAAACAACATTTATATATAAAAGGAAATGATGTAAAGAATAAAAAATTAATTTTACTAAATTGGGTGTTGTTTGTTACCAAATGGTGCTATAATTGTGCATGAGAGAATTTATTGATGTAGAGGTATTTTTAAATATATTTTTAAATTTTTTTATAAACATCTTTTTAAAATTTTTTCATCAACTTTACATATTGTTGTCAATTGGTTTTTTACTTACATTGTGCACAACACGGTAGAGAGTGGGGGTTTGGGTGTGGTGTCCTTTGGATACATTGTTTAGTGGGTTTGAAATAGAGTAGGGAGGGAGGTTTTTGATTTTAATTTTTTTGTTTTTCTATCTCATTCAAACAATTTGAAAAAAACACAACAGAGAAAAACAAAAACTTGGTGGAGTTGACAAAGTGTAGGATGAATAATATCTCTTATCCATTTAGTGAATTTATTATATGTGTATAAAATATAAATACTATTCTTTATACATAGTGTGTTTGTGTTGAGGGAGTGTTAATATACTCTATCAAAAGATACATTATACAATTTTTACACCCCAAAAACACTGTTGTATTAGTTTGAAAGTGTGAAAAAATGTTAAAAGTAAAGTGTGGTTTTGAAGATAGGGTTAGGGATAGGGTTAAGTAGGTTTCTTCACACGTGTGTGTTTGTCTTGACAATTAAAATGATTTTAAAATGTTGATGATTGTGTGTATGATAATTTTGGTGGTCGTATTTAAAAAAGGTGGTATTTATTGGGGAATGGGGGAAAGATTGAGAATGATTTAGTTTTTTAAAAGTATTTTCTTTAAAATTGGGGTTACTAAATGATGATGGGGGTTGATTCGTTTTGATTTTTACATCTTGAAGATGATTTGTACAATATTCAAATATTGTTGTTGATACCCAGCTTTTTTTCCCCTTTAGGATATCAATGAATATCAACTCTATAGTATTTTTTAAATGAGGATGATGGGGGAGATGATCTTTTAGCACAAAAGGGTGGTGATATATCCTCTTTACTAAAATCAAATAATTTGTTGTTTTTGATTTTTTTTTTTATTTGTTTTTATGTGTTTGACTATTTAAATTCAAGATTTTATTGAAATTTGATTTGCTTTATATATTAATTAATAATTATTAATTTGTAATGCTAATTAAAAGAGCAGTGACCAAATAAATGAGATTATTTAGAAAATAGACTCTTTTTTACACCTCTTCCCACTACTATCATTAAATTAATATAAATCAATTTTGATTAAAAAGAACTACAAATAAATTGATTAAATGTGTCTTTTTACAAATATAATTATAATAATTAAATTTATAAATATATATTTATACAAATTATTATTATTTATTTATTTATTAAAAGAAAACTAATTTTTTATATAACTCTAATTATATTTAGATTATTAAATTATTGCTAGATGATCGAGTTTTATACTCTTCTTGGCTTAACTTCTTTAACTTTGTAATCAAAAGAAACAGAGAGATCTTTATCAACTAAAATTTGTTCAAATTTTAATTGATTACTTGTGGTTGGCATATTAATCTTAACTGGAATAACACCAGCTCTTCTTTTACCCTTCATGGAATTTCCTGATTTGGCAACCTTGCTAAAGTAACTACTATTAATGCTTTCATAACCCCCATCACTGTCGTCGTCATAGTCATAACTAGATCTTTTTCTTTGTTGTGGCATAATCATGTTGTCATTGTTGTTGCTAAAATTATTATTATCATCAGTTGGTGAACTTGCTGATGGTGGTGTAGCTGAAAAGTGTCTAACGTTCTTTAAATTACCAAGGAAATTTGAAGCAGAAAAACTTTCGGGAAGATATAAAGTATAGAATGCAGCTCTGAGTGGAAGATCAAGTTTTGGAATTATGAATTCAAGCTTACCCTTTTTAGTTGATAATGGAGCACAATCTTTCTCAAGTAAAACGATTTCAATCTTTACCGGAGCATCTGTGTTTAGATTACCTGGCTTCAATAGAGGCACCATGAGGAAACCTTCACCAAGGGAGGGTTTAATTGGGGTGGAACCCATCATGGTTGACCATACTTCGTATTGGAATGGCACGTGTACTCTGAGGAATTGTTGTTGGGTGTTTTTAATGGATAGAATCATTTGATGAATATTCTTTCCAGAGAATGAAATGGTCGTAATAAAATGAGCTTCTTCACAAATAGACAACAAAACTGAACAATCTGAATTCTTTTTGACACGTAAATTTAAAAGATATCTAGGTTCAAGGAATTTATAGGACAAGAGGATTGGATGGCCAGCCATTGATTGCAAGTCTTTTGGAATTTCAGTGACATCGGCAACACTGAGACCATCGTTACCAATATCTGAAATTTCAATATTAGTTCTTGCCTCAACACCAAGGTAACCACGTTGACGTGATATTTCTTCACCTTTACAAATCATTGGTGATACAAACACCTCTCCGGTGGTATCGCCCATCGAATATTCTGCAAATACTTTTAATTCATATGAATTTTCAACACCATAGTCTAGATCAATTTTCAAGATTCTTTTTCCTCCATTTTCATTTGAAATGTCCCATTTCTTTATAGCTTTGCCCTCGACATTTACAATACTAATATTATTTTCAATCTCTATATTAAATTGTGAAATTATTCCTGCAATAATCTTAATTTATTTAAATACAGTTAGCTACTATTTGTTTTTATCTGTGTCTATATAATATTGACAACTTACTTTATAAATAAAAGATGTTTTTAATTGTAAAAGACCTTCACCTAAAGAACATAGAGTATGTTGTTGAACGACTATATTTGGTTTAATTGAAACAGTTTGAGTCTTTGATGACTCCAATGTTTTTTTAGATTCTTCAATGGCAGTCCATTGAATTTTTAAATGAGTATCGGTTGGTAACTTTACAAATACTAGACTGGTTGATGATGATTCTTTTTCATGCTTTGAAAGCCATTCTTGGTGTGAATCAACATCGGGGAATGAATTAAAAACTTTGATGTTTGAATTTGGTTGGTTCACTTGAAATACAACTGAATTGTTGGTTGACTGTGGTATAGTTAACTCCATACCAGTATTTTTGTTATTTAGATAGGGTACAAGTAACTCTAGCTTAACCAAATATCTACCAGCTGCGGATGTATATAAATTATAGAACCCATTGTTTGTCAATAAACATGCACCCTTGGTTGATGCATCTACCATATCTTCATTTTTATTGCTGTTGTTACTAAACAATATCACACTTTTTTCAATAGTTGCTTTTTGTGACATTAATTGAACTGAATATTTCTTGACTATATTCTTTTTCTTATTGTTGTTATTATTGTTACTAGGGGCGTTTGATTGATCGTCATATATTCTTATTGTGTATTCACATGATAATCTGACAAAAGACTCTTCACACACACCCTTATAGTATGAGTTTGATATAAAGGCATGAGTACTAATCTCCTCTAAGCCTTGTTTAACCTCTTGATACACTTTAAATGGTATCTCTATCTGTGCTGAATTTAAATCTGTCATCTTGTTTATTCTTACTAAATTAATTAAAAGTGATTAATAATCGCCTAGGCAAAACCTCATTCTTAAAATATCTTTTTCTTTTTTTTTTT